>CAJVNO010000026.1:0-95496 GCA_911174995.1 Penicillium olsonii | reverse complement strand
AAAATGAGGAAGAAAAGGAGGGAGGGGGGGGGAAAAAAAGAAAAAAAAAAAAAAGAGAGGGGGGGGGGGGGGGGGGGGGGGAGGGAGGGAGGGGGGGGGGGGGGGGGGGGGGGGGGGGGGGGGGGGGGGGTAATATTATAGGTTTGTATGAACAAACCCTTTAGAGTTGTGTTTAGCTTTATCTATATATTCTGCCGGTTATTACTGACTGCATGGATTCTATATTTATTTTGCGCTTCAGTAGCTAGTTTACTGTTCTTTATCAAAATCTGTTTGTTTATAGTATACCTGTATCCTTTTAGGGATAGAATCCTAATAATACCTTTCTTTTTCAAGAAGAAGTTAGCTCATAACATCAAGTTTAGTATTCTGAATTTGATGCACCTTTCTTTTTTCAAGGAGAAGACAGCTTGTAACAGCTGGCAGAATGTATGGGCGAAGCCAAGCATAACTCTAGAGGGTTCACTTGTACAAACCCATAATAAATATTACTTAGGTGGGTTTTAAAAGTATAAAACCTAGACCTACAGAGTATAGTATATAGTGTATATTTTCAATTACTATAGGATTACTAGTACTAGAGTAAAACTCACAGTTGATAATAGTAGCCAAGTTGGAAAAAAGTCATTAGTGTGGTTTGTTCAGTCGAAACTGGGTTTTTTTTTGTCGTACTCGAGTCCACAGGCCCCGAGTCACGTGACTTGGATGACCTGATACCAGATTCTTTCAAATGTTAACGTTGCCGCCTTGGTTGAGCCGTCTGTTCCCCTCGACGTATTGTCTTACCTCTGACCACCCGAACGATGAGCCCTCTTCAATTTGTTACCGGTCCATTGGGAATCGCGGCGAACTCACCCAATACAGATGGATGCGGCCCTCTTGGTGCAACTGTGGGCCCCTTGCCCATGACGACCACCATCTTGTTGGGCCCTCTAGAGGGAGATTTAAATGGAGCCGCTCTTATCTAGGTATTGTGGGAGACTAGATCCCGTGCTAGTGCAGACCCACATTGTCATCAGCCCTGTAGATCGACTTCAGCCTCGAGGGGGGTGGCTAGGTCGAGAGCGTTGGGTGCTTTGTACCCGTGTGTGCCTGCAGGCAGCAACGGCCATGTGAGTCATAACTGACGTCATCTCTGGAATGGGCACCAGGCATACCCGCCATACCCGCATCGCAGGAAACCGAAGGGCCAAAGATCAGGAATTGAGCATTGAGAGATGAGAGGAGATGTCCCGAACCCAAGCGCTGGATGTGATTGGCGCACTCGGTGCCGGGGCCGTCCTATTAGGTGATTGCCCGCATGGGAGGTTGTCATGTGGAAAGATCCATACCGGTATGGTATGTAACGAAACCACCACCGTACCTGTACCGAGACCATACCCGGGTCTTCCCCCACCCCCCCGTACGGTGTGTGATCGATAGAACCGGAATGGAACCTGAACGGAACCTGAAAGGAACCGGAATTGAGCAGATGGGCATTGGGCACTGGGGTATGGTATTTACCGATCAGCTGGTTCCTCCCAGATGACTGCGCCCCCAGCGCTCTGATGCGCTTTCCTCTCTGCCTCGTCGTTGCGGTCAAACTCATTGGTCCTCCATTGTCTCATGAGACTGTCCCATGAGCCCCTTGGAACATCCTCTTGTACGCGCCACCCCGCAGTTTATCTTGACTCACTCTTAAAGCCCCTCAGCGCGCCAATTATCCTCTTTCTTTCTTTCTGCTCTTTGCTCGAATTGACTCTAGGCTTATCGCCACAAGACAAAGAGGTGACAAATCAACCCATTCCATTGACTTCTCCGACATCTCTTGTAATTCTCACCTCTCTTCCTCTTCCTCTTCCCCTCTCAATCTCCCCCAACTGTGCCCTTAACCTACTGGAACTGTTTCCAATTCTCTCGCATTTGGTATGACATCACCTGGGCAGCCGGCCCAACAGCCCAACATGAATCGTCTCTCTGTGTCGAGCCTCATGTCTCCTCCGGAGACAAAGCCCATCGAGAGTTTCCCTACACTCTCGCCCTTTGCAAAGCCTCATGCCGCATCGGGCGATATGAAGCTCCCTCCAATCGCAACTGATCGAAAGCGCACACAGTCGGAGATGAATCTCCCATCACCACCTGTGACCCCGTATACCGGGAGCAAGAAACGGGACTCGCCATCCGATCATATAGAAACGGGATCATCCAGAGATCCCGTTCTCTTCCCCTCGCAGGAATTGAGTACTGACGCCAATGAGGAGCCGTTGTTTGGCCCCGGTCCTCCATCGACGGACGCCATGGTGGCCCGGCATATCGACTCACACATGGCATTGTTTCGGAACAAAGTAAATAAACCCACCCGAGATGAGTACCTGTTGGCGCTGTCCTGCGTGCCGATCGTCTCGGCGCAGTACAACCGCAATCCCGCCGCCTGGGCGCGGGAGGAGCGGGAAACCTTGGAACGCCAGTTGGTGATGATGAACCGTCATCGCCCAGGCCGCGAACCCAAGTTGAAGAGAATTGCCCCCGCCCCTGCCAAGAAAGCAGGCGCCCAGCCGCGGATGCAGCAGCGACCCAGAGTCAGACGAACCCCTAAGTCTACCCCCAAGCAGCAGGTGCTCGATACCTTTGATTCCCCCCCGGCGACCAAGCCGCGTACCTTGGGTACGAACCGTGATGATACCGATTACCACTCACTGATGGACTATTCACCCCCACTGGAGACCCTAGGCAGCAATGTCAAGGCACTGAAGGCGGATTGGAAAGGGCAGATGCTAGACCTAGGTGGCGACGTGGACAAACATTTGCTGAGTCCGGCCGAGCTCAACCTGGCTTCCACCCTCAGACTTTCCTGTGCCACATACCTTTGCAGCAAGCGTCGGATCTTTGAAGCTCGAGTCCGCGCCCTGGGCGTGGGCAAAGAGTTCCGCAAGACCGATGCCCAACAGGCCTGCAAGATTGACGTCAACAAGGCGAGCAAACTGTGGACCGCATATGAGCGCGTGGGTTGGTTTAAACCCGAATACTTTCATCAATATCTGAAATGATATCCCAAACTCCACCCTGGTGATCCAGCCTGTCGCCCCCCCTTGGATGACGGATTAAACCCTCTTCAGGATGACTTTCCACTGACCCCCAGTGACCATCACTGCGCAATACAGCCTTCGTCTATTAATTCTCCGAGCACAGCCTGCCGCCAAGACAGATGGCATTTCTCTATCGACTCCCTTGAACTTTTCGGTCTCATCGCTACCTCGCCCTTATGACATGTGACGATTCACTTCTTTCTCCCTGCGCTCCCATTTCTTTTTCGTGTTCACATTCAAGATTCCCCTTTGGTTTATTTGCATACAGACGTTGTTCCAGTTTTCTGATGTTTCCCCCCTCTCATCCCCTGGCATGGGATCTGACTCTCTTCAACCTCGG
Organism: Penicillium olsonii; assembly: GCA_911174995.1. NCBI lineage: Eukaryota > Fungi > Ascomycota > Eurotiomycetes > Eurotiales > Aspergillaceae > Penicillium > Penicillium olsonii. The sequence goes on along the minus strand of CAJVNO010000026.1, from coordinate 92,091 downwards.
TCCCTAGTTATGGCGTTCGGGCTCATCCTCTTTTGTTTTTTTTTTTTTTTTTTTTTTTTTTTTTCGTCTTTCTTATTCTGGACTAGATTGCTCGGCTTGGATCGCTTCGGACCTGAGTGAGGCTTTGTTTTTGTGAATTTTGGCCTGTCCTTGATGTCTTCTGGAGGACAAGGCTTGATACCCTGACCAGATTTGGTCCTTTTCTCTTTTTCTCCTTTCTTCTTAGTTGAATTGAATCGATGAATTACATACTGCATTCACCCCCACTAGATCAGGAGGGAGAAGAACCAAATCCGAGGTCGAATCACAGCGGTTTGTATTCGTACGTAGCCTTTCGTATCGAACGTGTTTCTAATTAAAAAGCGGTGGGGCACTCTGCCGGCGCGTCCGCGCCACCTTTTTCTGACGTCTCCTTGTCTTATCAACTTCATCTATTCCCATCATTCTGGCATCATGTCGCAGGCTGAGGCTACGCGTCCTGAATCCATTGACCAAGATCGTCGGAGGGATGACAAGAAGCCCAAGAGCCGCCGACCGGCGAGTATGTTCACCCATCCCCTTGTTGCGCATTTTGGCTAAACCGTCTAGATACTGCTTTCCGCCAGCAGCGACTGAAAGCATGGCAGTGAGATTGGATACTGCGCCTGTTATTAACTATGCTAATACCCCATCAGACCAATCCTCACCCCGAAAAGCGTGCTGCCTCTGTTCTTCATCGTTGGCATCGTATTTGCCCCCATCGGCGGTGTCCTTCTTTGGGCCAGCTCCCTCGTAAGTCGCCAATGCATGACCGCTCGTGCAAAAAGCCCAGTCCTAATGAGCCGCGGGATCTAGGTTCAAGAGATTTCCATCGACTATTCCGACTGTTCAAGGTTGGCACCACTGGATCACGACGCCCCCGTTCCCACGTACTCCGCGACTTTCAAATCCAAAATACAAGGTGTCCCTACATGGCAGCGCTCGATCGACAATTCTACCGACGCTACCACCTGCACATTAAGATTCTACATCCCGGATGACCTTCCAGCGCCCGTTTTCATGTACTATCGTCTCACCAACTTCTACCAAAACCACCGTCGCTACGTCCAATCACTCGACCTGAACCAACTGAAGGGGGATGCTGTCTCCTATGGCACACTCAAAGGTGGTACATGTGATCCTCTAGCAGTTAATGAAACATCCAGCAAGCCAATTTATCCTTGTGGATTGATTGCCAATTCCATGTTCAATGACTCGATTGGTAACCCCCAATATCACTCGCCCGAGGGGTCGGCAAACGGAAACCCGGATCCCTACAATATGACCAAGACTGGTATCGCGTGGCAAAGCGACAAGGAGCTAATCAAGACAACCAAGTACACACCGGAAGAGGTATCGCCCCCCCCGAACTGGGGTTGGGCCCTGGATAACGGCAGTTACACAAAAACAATGCGTGAGCTACAGGATAATGAAGATTTCCTGGTCTGGATGCGAACCGCAGGGCTGCCATCATTCAGCAAACTTTCTCGTCGCAACGACAATGAATCCATGTCGGCCGGTCTATATTCGCTCGCCATCGTTGACTGTGGGCGACCCTCCTTCATTTCTTTCACTCGTCCCTGCTGACCCGCGCCTAGATTTCAACGTTACAGAATACTCAGGCACCAAGTCAATCCTGATATCTACTCGAACCGCGCTTGGAGGCAAGAACCCGTTCATGGGGATTGCCTATGTGGTGGTTGGAGGAGTCTGTGTGCTTCTTGGAGCCCTGTTCACCGTTGCACACTTGGTGCGCCCAAGGTATGAACAACTAAACCTGTCAGGGTGTCTCCAGATCCCGAAACTAACCCGGAGCTAGGAAACTCGGTGACCACACCTATCTCACCTGGGACTCGAATCAACCGAGTACTGGGACTGCCACGGGGCGGGACGACCGATTCGGCAATGGGCCTTAGCTCTTCTCTCTGTCTTTTATTATTTCGTAAATAATCCGGAACCCTTTGGTGTTTGGGTGTTTTCTCTTGTATCTTAACTCTACAGTTTTCAAAATCTCTTTGTTGTCCTCTGACATACCAATTGCCGCTGATCTTCTACACATGCTTCAAGGCTTCCCTTGCTGAGGGTGGACATTCTTCGTGACGCCGCATTCCAGATCATGGAACCAGACCACGTTAGTAGCTAGCACAGAAGCCCAGTCAATAAAGCCCGAGGAGAGGGTTCTCTTTCCACTCATTCACTCTTTTGTTAATCCCCCCCCCAGTTTGCCGGGGGAGACGTTCAGACCGGAGCTTCCTACACCAACATGGTCCGTCACTCATTTTTCCAGCTCGTGGTCCTAGTCACATCCCTTGCCCTGCAGGCACACTGTGGTCCCCTTGCGCACCAGATACGAGGCGCCTGTGCCACCGAAGACCCTGACGAGAACTTCCTCAACGAGGTTGGCCGTCTGAAGTCCACCGAAGCCGCGTCGGCCAATACCCAAGCCCGAAGGGCCCCTATTGAGATCGAAACATGGTTCCACATCGTGAGCAGTAAGCCCGAGTCCTCGCAGGTGACAGACGATATGACCGATGCCCAAGTCAGTACCCACCGAACTGGCTCATAGTATTCCCTCCTAATCCGTGTTACAGCTGTCCATCTTGCAAGAATCTTACGCGGATTCCGATATCTCTTTCCGTCTCGCCGGTGTCACTCGTCACGTCAATGATGAGTGGGCCCGGAATGGAGATGATGTGGCAATGAAGACCGCCCTCCGCAAAGGAACGTATCGCACCCTGAATGTTTACTTCCAAACGGATCTTCAGGCCTCCCCCGGGCAGTCTCAGCGTGCCCTCGGACCCAGGGGCGATCTGACATCGAGCGTCCTTGGGTTTTGCACGTTGCCAGACCCCAGCGTCAATGCCAGCAGCCCGGCCTCTCATTATGTCAAGGATGGTTGTAATATTCTGGCCAAGACCATGCCCGGCGGCTCACTGGATCTGTATAATCGGGGTGGGACCGCAATTCACGAAATTGGCCATTGGAATGGCCTGTTGCACATCTTCCAGGGCGAATCTTGCTCGGCCGACAACGACGGGGACTACATCAGTGACACCCCTCAGCAGTCGACCCCTACCGATGGATGTCCCTCCCATAAGGATTCTTGTCCGGACATCCCCGGGGCGGATGCAGTGCACAATTTCATGGATTACTCGTCTGATGTCTGTTATGACAGCTTCACCCCCAAACAAGGAGAACGCATGCGGAGCATGTGGTCGTCCATGCGGGCAGGAAAATAGAAATAGAAGCATCTTTGGGAACATCGTGCGATTGAAAGTCAATAGAGTAGGGGCTACTTGGAGAATATGTCAGGATCAGTTTGATGGTACACAACGGGAGTGAAAACTCGAGTTACCCATAGGCCGATAAGCTCTGGGGAATTTTGTAGCAGTAAAAAATAAGTAATAAGCGCGATTGATAATGAAAACATGAGGACAGGAGAAGAAATGCGCACTCCCCATAGCCTGGCGACAACGAGGACCACGCGTATCAACGCTTGCGCTTGGTGCCACGATCGCTATCATCGTTGTTTTCCTTGTCCTTGCGTTTGGCCTTTTCTTCCAGTTCATCCCAGTCCTCGCCACTCTCCTCATCTCCGCTGAATTCTTCCTCACTGGCGTCAGCGCTCGCGTCGTCGTCGAATTCGCTGTCCTCTTCGGAGCTCTCGTCTCCAGCTGCAAGCTCTTCGTCGGACAACTCGAATGCGGACTCTTCTTCCTCATCCGAACCCTCTGAGTCCGACTCGGCCGACAAGAAAGACCAACCGCCATCAGCGAAGAAGCCGTACGGGTCACTCACGACCGTTTTCATGATCGTAGTCCAATTCAAGTTGAGAGGACCCTCGGTGAAGGCAATATCAACCGAATCAAGCCAGTCTTTCACACCCTCTAAAGCCTCGACGGGAATCGTGTTAATGTGAACCGGGGCCCGGCGGAAGTCCTTGAAAACAAACACCAGATCAAAGTTTTTGAGACCAAACTGACGTCAAGTTAGTATACCCTGGATTCGGAAAAACAGGGACATGCCTTACCTGAACTCTCTCCAAATGCGCAATTTCGATTTCATTCAACGTGACGGTGGTGAACGGAGGCTCGGTCAGTTGAACCAGAGCATCGGTGGTCGGTTGGATCAGAACATTGGATCGGTTTGGAACACCCGTAAAGCCAATCTCCCGGAAGGGAATGTCGACATCGACGCCTTCGTCTTTACCGGCATCTGCGATCTTCTCGGCAAAAGCCTTGAACTCCCGATCCAACGCAGCTCTACGCCGTCTTTCCTCCTGCTCGGCCTCAAACTCCTCCTCGTCACCGTACCTGTGTTTACGTCGTCGGTTTCCTGTTTCATCGAACTGCATTTCTGTCGCCTCGCGATAGAACTGGATGTCTTTTGTCTTCCGCTTGCCAATCATGATGGGGGTTTTTAGGTGCACATGAATGAGCACGATCAATTCGTGAGCACATGGTTGGAAGAAGAGATGTTTGACATTGCTGAAGAGCACATCGACGTGCTCATTGCGGAAGGGTGATAAGTATCGAAGACCATTTTGGTGAATCTCGACCTCTCCGGGCACGCGCTTACCGTCGAGGGGAGGTCGAAGATAGACGTCCGGAAGCTTCACTGGACGTCGGTTTCTGATCTCGACCAACTTTTCCTGTTCGACAACATCCTCCATCTCTTTCTTCTCCTGTTCTCGCCTCAGAGCATTCTTGCGCAATTCAGTGATGTCTTGCGCAACTCGGGCGAGTCGGTCGTTGTCCTTGGATCTTAGAGTAAGGTTGCGGACGAAATGCGCGGACAAATCCTCAAATGGCTGGTCATCCTTCCTGCCAACACCTTGACCTGGAGACAAGAAGTTGATGCGGAGGTACGCGTACTCTCCTTCGTCACTCTTGCTGGCATTTTTGATGGTGTTGATGTGGAAAGGAACAGGTCGACCCATTATGGGTACAATGACAGTTGATGTTTTGAGATCAACGTAGACCGTAAGGTCTTTGACCTTCGCAGGCAGTTGGTTGTCACGCTTGTAAGATTCAAAGCGTTTGAATTTCTTCTGTGCAACTCCATTCTCATCCCCTGTAGTACCGGTAAATCGGTCCAAACCTTCCTTTGTCTTCTTGGAGGCTAGCTCTTTTTGATGCTCACGGCGACGGGCTTCGGCGCCTTCATTGACCTGCGTTGGTCGCTCGGCGCGAAGCTTGGTTCGTGTGACGTTTCTACTCGCAATGGCGCTAGACTTGGTCTCTTTCTTTTCCTTGACGGGTTTTTCAGGCTCCTCTTCGTCTCCAAAGTAGAAAGAGATCGAGTCCATATCAATACCTGCGTCTTTCGTGAATATGTGAGGTCCATTATCTCCCACACGGACGGTGTCGGTGATGACCATGGAATAGCCACCGTTCTTGGCACTCTTCGCATCTGCATCTTTCACATCGGTAAGTCCGATTGTGATGGAGAATGTCATACCGTTCTTCAGCACGCGATTGTTCTTGGCATTCAGCACCATGTTGGCGTCTCGGAGCTCGATTCCAATGCCTGCGCCGACGTTCTTCACGAAATGCGCCTCAAGCTCAGGCTTCTTGGTGCGAATGAGACTCAGAGCTTTGTTGTAGATGTCCTTTGCTACCACGCCATCTCGAATCTCTTTCATGGTCGCTTCGTGGAGGCTCAGCAGCAGGGCATAATTTGCTTCTTGTGATTTGGTGGGGTCAACGAGGTAGGTACGCCCGATGAGTGAGCTATAGGTCTTGTATCGGATTCCAAAGCTGGAGAGAATGATGCCGGGCTCAAGAGTCTTGCCGTCCGATTTGGCCGAAAGCTTAAGGTCGTAGGCACCTCCACTCTGGATCACAGGCCCGTAAGCCCAATCGATTTGTTGAGCATCAAACTCAGATGGCAGGCGCGCCAATTTGTTAAAGAACTTGGCATCGTCAATCTTTGCATCCACTTTTGCAGCAAGTGCCTTGTGTGTCATTTTCTGTTCTTCGTCGAGCAAACGGGACATCTCGTCCACAAAGTATTCGGACATGAGACCACTGCATGCTCGGGAAGCATTACGGATGGATACCTTCGTACTGCGTCAATAGTCTTCATTTAGGGGACACAGGATGCCGAACGAACCAATTCATCGGAATCTTTGATGGCGAAAGCGGCTGAAAGCGCAGGTGTGATGTCGACCTCTTCCACGTCCTTCGAAATCTCCGCGAAGGCACGCTTCCATTCATCTGCGAAAGGACCCGATGCTGTGTCTTTAGGGAAGGTTCCAACTTTGCCCTGTGGGTTGGTGGTTAGCTGGCTACAAATCAAAGCGGTTCCGTTCGGCATTTGACTTCTCACTCACTCCTGCGGCTTTGATGACTTCCGCGCACTTTTCAAATGCCTTGGTCTTGGTCTCTGGATCTTTCGTAGTTACCAAAAGCTCAACCGGGATCTTGCCATTCTTGAGTGGTTCTAAATGCTTCGCTGCAACCCAGACTGGTTAGATATTGTATGTGTGCAGACAGTCAATGACGCTTACCCTTCTTAGCTGTGGTGACCACGTAGATTGCTTCGGTTGTGAGGACGAAAAGTGTGGCTGGGAATTCGTATCCGAGGAGCCAGAACTAAGGTAATGCCCCGTTAGTAATGCGATTAGGCGTTGTAGACGATGAAGGGGATGCCATAGAGTCAGGTTAGAGATAAGAACAGAGAATACTCACGTGCATAGCGTTGTTCTTCTGGAACGAGTTTTCCTCATCAGTCTTGCCCATAAGGATGACCATAGACCCTGCATTGTCAAAAAGGGCATTCCCCGAGCGTTTGTCGGCCTTCCATGATGCATACAAGCTGGACAGGCGAGTGAAAAAGGTGTTGCTGTCGATTGCGATATCCTCGGCCATGATGTTCAACGCGAGCAGGATTTGCCGCAATGACGAGGTCGCAGACTAGAGAGAGCTGTTGCAGGTCCAGCAGATGATCCGATGGAGAAGGGTTTGAGATGATGGCAGAATGCAGTAATGTGCAATAGCCGGTGAGGATAAAGGAGTGTTCCTTCTAGTGAGAATTTGAGAGTTGATCTGGATAGATGGAAAGGGTAGAAGGACAGGCTTAGGGGAACGCGAAAAGCGCGTTTTGACGTTTCAGGCCTTAGTGGTCTACCGTGTCAAAGTATTACCCGTTTGGTCTTAGCCTCCTATGTTGGCATATAGCTCTCTGTCTCTTCTCTCGGTCACTCTGCTCCCCTCCAAGCTCACTCGGATATCATTCTTTTTTTTTCCATGTTGAGTACAAGGTCATGTCATGTGTGAACCTTTGGTCGATCGTTTCGTCAACTTGTGATGCCCGCCCCCCTCATCACACCCGATGCTCTCTCTCCAACCAACCTCTGAGCAAATCTCTCTTATGATGTCCGCTGTCGCTTCATGCTTGTGAACAATGAAATCAATAGCTCCTATTATGCTTGAACCTCATCTGGGGGAGCTGGGCAGTCCAAGAAGAAAACCTCGCAATGACGCAGCGACCGGAGTGTCTGCAGCAGGTGTTCGCGCTGTCAGTGCACAAATGGTAGCCTTTTACTTTAGGGCTCCGATAAAGGCATTCTTTCGTACCCGTGTCGAGTAAGTTGATGGATCCTCTGAATGCGTCACGTATCTAATCTTGGTGTTTCAGTTACATGGTATATATATATCTCTCTCGCTGCCTTTGGACTTTTGTTAGAGATAGGCTAATTACAGGCCTTTTCTGGCATCTTTCTTGGAACAGGCATATGCAAGAGCCGTGAACCCTCGCGTTGCCGAAGGCAAATGGTCCCTCCATACAACCACCCCGGGGCTGTTACTCCATGCCGTTCGAACATACGGCTGGCGCTTTATTCCCAATCAAGTCCTACCACCCCTGATGGCAAATGCAGGGTAGGTTTCTTGTCAGTGTATCTATTGCGCCATTCAGACCGTTGACCGTGTCTTCTAGGGTTGGTGCTGTCCTCTATACATCTTACCTCCAAGTACTGGGTTCCCTCCATGAGCCCGTTTCCCAGGGAGCTAAGCGGGTCTGGCCCCCAGCCCCTCCTTCTGCGACGTTCACTGCGGGTTTCACTGCAGGAACAATCCAGTCAATCATCGCTGCCCCACTTGATGCTCTGCAAGTTCGCCTTCAGACCAGTGACATGCTCGAGGGCCAATACCGGAGCATGTGGCACTATGGTCACCAAAAGCTCAAACAGATTGGCCTCCGCGGTGTCTTTGCCGGGTGGAGTCTCTCCTTTTTACGTGACTCGCTGGGCTATGCCATCTTCTTCTCGTCGTTTGAGTACATCAAGTCTCAATCCTACTATTCCTTCGTCACTTGGTACTACGGGTCTCTGCAAACCAATCGAGTGGATATGCTTGCCTCCTCGGAAGTCAGTGAGCGTGGAGTGCCGCTCATCAAGCCTCATTATGCGTTGGAACCCTGCTTCCTCATGATGGCCGGCGTTGTGGCCTCGGTTGCCCAACAGGCGATCCAACATCCGTTGAGTATTATCCAGGATCTCCATTTGGGTCGACTGGAATACCTGGATCACCAAGTTAGCCTCACCCCGTCGCGACAGAAAATGATGCAATTATACTATCATGCATATCAAGAGACCTTCAAACGGTGCACGCGGAAGGCGGCGCGTGTTGGGGGTTGGCGCCCGTGGCTCTTCCGGGGGTTTCTGGGGGGAGCCATCCGCCAAGTGCCAAGTACTAGCGCTGGGCTGGTGATCTTCGAGTTGGTCCGTCGACGATATGCCAGCTTGGCCGACGCTGTCCATATCGAAAAGGATGGATATGACATCTTGCTCACATAGCGTGGGCCTATGGGTCTCCTGGGCCCGGTATACCGTATATGTATATAGATTTCCATGTGAATATAGATGATACCCTTCCAATCCGCCTCGGGGCGTCAAGTCAGCCTACTTCCGTTTATTGCCTCCTCTGTCATGGGTATGCAGTGCATATATATCCATCAGTACGCATGGATACCTCGGTCGGTACCTATGCATATCTCGGTGCATCCGTGGATGTAATGCAGGTACGATATCCAGGCAATATAACAATACCCAATACCAGCAATACCGATACCATACGGACTGTCGATCTCCCCCGGATTCGACTCCACCCGTGACAGTCCCGAAATATAACTGGACTCTTCTCTTCTCTCCAGTCCCTTACTTCATGCCCAAACGCAACCTTGACCCTTCACCTGACCCAACGGGTGAGCCAGTACCGTCGTGCCTGTACGTTGTATACGATCCATACGTAGCGAGCCTCAAGTGGCGCCTGGAAGTGGGGAACCAGCTGACTCCTGATCCTTGCGACCCTCGTGGTCCTTGCGGAGAACCGCCAGCGGTATCAATAACCTCACATTCCTCGGGCCTCAGCCCGTCACCGCCATCATTCTTCCATCCTCCTCACGCGCCTCTCACATACCTCTTCGATCCCTACGATCTGATTCCACGAAGCACCCCAGAGAGAAGGGCAGTCGACGGTCGTCTCTCTCGTCTGCTCGCTCGGCCGAGTCTGGCTTTTCCAGTTGGTCGGACACCGGTGACCTTGCCGAGCAGCTCGCTGGAGAGGATCCGCTGCAGAATCATCTAGAATCGGTCGACCAGGAGCTTCTGGGTCGCCGAGGGCGGAAGAAGTCCAAGACCGTACACTACGATCCAGCCTCCAGCCAACACCGACCGGGGATTGACGTCGAGAAGATTTCCATACCAAATCCACCACCACAGAAGATCTCAAGAGGCGAGCGCGTGCTGGCAGCAATAATGACACCTAGAAATACATCGAGCAACCAGATGCATGGCCTGGTTGGAAAGCCATTGCTGCAAGTTTATCCCCCTCTGGTCCAACACTGGCCCCGCTGATATTGGCTACAGTTACTTCACGAGTGTGTTTGTATCTTTGGGTGTGTTCCTCTTTGGCTATGACCAAGGTGTAATGTCCGGCATTATAACGTTGGTGTCCTTCCAGAGAACTCCCAGCTTAGACGCAGGCAGAGACTAACAGTAGCAGTGGAATGCACTTCAAAGATTATTTCAACCAACCGTCCCGGGCCACCATCGGGACCGTCGTCGCCGTCCTTGAGGTCGGCGCATTCATATCATCCCTACTCGTGGGAAGGGTGGGCGACGTCATCGGCCGCCGGAGAACCATTCTCTATGGCTCGATCATCTTCTTCATCGGTGGTGCCTTTCAGACCTTCGCAAACGGTATTCCCATGATGATGGTTGGGCGTGTCATTGCTGGACTCGGTGTCGGCGCGCTGTCCACCATTGTGCCGGTGTATCAGTCGGAAATATCGGTATCAACCCCCCGTCGCTACAGATAGCGTAAAATCTAGGCAAAGCACTGACAAGACTACAGCCCCCCCACAACCGGGGAAAACTCGCATGCATCGAATTCACCGGAAACATTGCTGGATATGCAACCAGTGTGTGGGTGGACTACTTTTGTAGTTTTATTGACAATGATTATTCATGGCGTCTTCCACTGCTCTTTCAATGCATCATGGGTGCCTTGCTTGGTTTTGGCAGCCTGATTATATGTGAATCGCCTAGGTGAGTAGGTATCGACCCAATACCCAGTACAATAACTAAGCCCCCCGCCCTGCAGATGGCTCCTTGATAATGATCACGACGAGGAGGGTATGGTCGTGATCGCTAATCTTTACGGCGAAGGCGATCTCCTCAATGACAAAGCCCGCCAAGAATACCGTGAGATCAAGATGAACGTTCTCGTCCAGCGACAGGAAGGCGAGCGCTCCTACTCAGACATGTTCCGCCGCTATCGCAAGCGCGTCTTGATCGCCATGTCGGCCCAAGCCCTAGCCCAGCTGAACGGGATCAACGTGATATCATATTATGCGCCTCTCGTGTTTGAATCGGTATGACTGTCCACCCACTGTGATGCCAATTGAAGGCAGTACCGCCTGCTCTCATTTCCCAAAAGTACAGCATCTCCACAAGGTTGTTACTGATCTCATTTCCACACAGGCTGGCTGGGCTGGGCGGGACGCCATTCTTATGACCGGAATTAATGGCATATCATACCTCCTCTCCACGATACCCCCGTGGTATCTGGTGGACGGATGGGGCCGGCGTCCAATCTTACTCTCGGGGGCTGTGGCCATGATCATTTCACTCTCCCTGATATCGTATTTCATATACATTGATATCCCCGCCACACGCACCCTCACGGTCATTTTTGTCATGGTCTACAACGCGGCATTCGGAGCGTCGTGGGGACCTATCCCGTGGCTCTATCCCCCGGAGATCTTGCCTCTGAGCATTCGGGCTAAAGGTGCCAGCCTGAGCACCGCTTCAAACTGGGCATTCAACTGGCTCGTCGGTGAAGTGACACCCGTCCTCCAGGCAGCTATCAAGTGGCGGTTATATTTAGTCCATGCATTTTTCTGCGCCTGCAGTTTTGTACTTGGTGAGTTTCTCGCATTCGCTGCCCTTTCACTAAGCTCACACCTTCCTAGTCTATTTTCTGTACCCAGAGACAAGTGGTGTTCGATTGGAAGACATGAACATACTCTTTGGCGATGCGTCCACCGCGATGCCCACACCTGCCACTCAAGGCGAGCGAGGGTCGTTGATGGGGGCTGGCTCACCTGTTCCCTCCCTGGACCTGCGGCGGCAGTATGGGCAATTCGGAACAGAAAGCTCGATCCCGGGTCTTGACATTGATCCCCCAAGTCTGAGTCCCGATCGACTCAGTAAACGGGGACGTTCAGACTCCCAGCACAGCGGTCCACGACGGGAGGGACTTGGCGGGTGGATCTCAGGCATGGTCAATCGAAACCGGGGAGCCGGTCCCGGGACCAGCAGTCAATATCGGCGTCTAGAACAAGGTGAGGAAGAGGGGTGATTTTGTTTCTGGTAAATAGACCGGCGTGAACCAGAGTGTCAATGACCTTTTTCGGTCTCAACAATTCCAGAGTATAAATCTTTGTATCATGGGTAGAAATGTACCGTCCTGTTGAAGAATGTCGCAGGGACGGAATAGGGAGGGCTGAAAACGGCCCCGACTAAAAGTGGACTTGTTTAGAGGCCACGCTCACTCTTCTTCTTCCCTCTCTCCCCATCTTCGCCCATTTCCTTCGTTTTGGTTATTTCTTTATTTCGATTCTCCTTTGGTTTTCGGTCTTTTTTCATTTCGCTAATTAGCTTAACCGCCCACGGTTCCTTTCAATTTGCCCCGGGGAATGGCTATGTTCCCTTAAGCCTCTTGGTCCCTGAACATCCATTTTGATTGATCGGTGCCTTTTTTCTTCTATTGATCTCAATTACGACGTCCGCCGCCATCAAAGTCATCGCTCTGTCAAAATACCCCCCCCCCCCCCCCCCCCCCCCCCCCCCCCCCCCCCCCCCCCCCCACCCCCCCCCCCCCCCCCCCCCCCCCCCCCCCCCCCCCCCCCCCCCCCCCCCCCCCCCCCCCCCCCCAAAATCGCACCATGGCGGGTCTTGACACTGCCGTGAGCTCCGGTGCCCACCTGGATTCCGACCTGCGTCGGAGGAATGTCCCTGCTTCTAGAGCCAATGTGGACACAGCTCGGACGATCGACGAAGAGAAGAGCAAATCTAAGCAGGTGGGATGACCTGAATCCGCTAGCCGTTCACAACCCGGACTCTGGCTAACCTCCTGAGAATAGTCCCCCTCATTCCTCCATGCCCTCGCTGGGTGGGAGCCGATCATCGTCCCAATCATTCTGACCGCCCTTGCCCTCTTCACTCGACTGTACCAGATCGGCCGGTCCAATATTGTGACCTGGGATGAGGCTCACTTTGGTAAATTCGGCTCTCACTACCTGAAGCGGGAATTCTACTTCGATGTGCACCCACCGCTCGGAAAGATGCTGGTGGGCCTCTCGGGCTATCTTGCTGGCTACAATGGATCGTTCGAATTCAAGTCGGGCGAGAAGTATCCGGAAGATGTGGACTATACCTTTATGCGAGCTTTCAACGCCGCTTTCGGCATCGTCTGCGTCCCTCTAGCTTACTACACAGCTCGAGAGTTGAACTTCCGCAGAGCTACGGTCTGGCTGGTTAGTCTGATGGTGCTGTGTGAAAATTCATACGCGACCATCTCTCGGTTCATTCTATTAGATTCGATGCTACTTTGTTTCACCTTCACCACTACAATGTGCTGGGCAAGGTTCCATCGCCTGCAACGTGCCAGCTTCTCATTGGAATGGTGGACCTGGCTATTCTTGACTGGCTTGAGCATTGGATGTGTCTGCAGTGTTAAATGGGTTGGATTCTTCTGCACTGCCCTTGTTGGCTTGTACACCATCGACGACCTATGGAACAAGTTCGGCGATCTCAAGATGCCACAGGTGAGTATTCAACCCCTTCCACATATGTGCCGCTAGCTCATGCATGAATTTTGTCAACAGGCTGTACTTGCAAAGCACGTCGTCGCTCGCGTTGTGGGATTGATTGTGATTCCGATTTTAGTCTATATGTTTTCTTTCTACATGCACTTTTTGGTGCTTTCGAACAGTGGCCCTGGCGACGCCCAGATGAGTTCTCTCTTCCAAGCTAACCTGCGTGGCACAGAAGTCGGCAGGGATAGCCCCCTCGAGCTTGCAATAGGCTCGAGGGTCACGCTCAAGAATATGGGATATGGAGGCGGCCTTCTACACTCTCACGTGCAGACATTCCCCGAGGGATCCCAACAGCAGCAGGTCACTTGTTACCACCACAAGGATGCCAACAACGACTGGTTCATCTACCCCAACCGACAAGAACCGGACTATAACGCTACCGCGGATCTTCGATTTGTAGGTGACGGCGATGTAATCCGATTGATTCACGGACAGACTGGCCGGAACTTGCATTCTCATGCCATCCCAGCCCCAATTACCAAATCTCACCACGAGGTTTCCTCGTACGGAAACATCACAATCGGAGATGACAAAGATCACTGGAAAGTAGAGGTGGTTAATGACGTTGCATCTCGCGACCGCTCCAGGATTCGGACTCTTACTACAGCCTTCCGGCTCCGTCACCCAGTTCTGGGTTGCTACCTTCGCGCAGGAAATGTCAATCTGCCTCAGTGGGGTTTCAAGCAGATTGAAACCACATGCGCCAAGGAGAACAAGCCTGGCGATGTTTACACCCACTGGAATGTTGAGTCTCACACCAACGACCGCCGTGAGTTACCACAGACATGAGAAGCTCGTGTTACTTGACTGACTCTTGTATAGTACCGCCCGGTGACCCAGGCTCCTACAAGTCGCCATTCTTGAAAGATTTCATTCACTTGAATGTGGCTATGATGACTTCCAACAACGCCCTGGTCCCTGACCCCGACAAGCAGGATGACTTGGCCTCCAAGTTCTGGCAGTGGCCAATTCTCAATGTCGGTCTGCGTATGTGCTCTTGGGACGATAGCGTTGTCAAATACTATCTCCTTGGAAACCCTCTTGTGTATTGGGGAAGCAGCGCCGGGCTTATTGGGTTTGGTCTTTTGTTCCTTTGGCACCTTCTCCGCTGGCAGAGAGGCTACAAGGATCTCAGTAATGATGATATTGACCATATCCATTACTCTGGGCTCTATCCGGTCATTGGATGGGTTTTGCACTACCTCCCCTTCATCATCATGGCCCGTGTGACTTATGTCCACCACTACTACCCGGCCCTTTATTATGCCATTCTGAATTTTGGCTTCTGCGTTGACTGGGCGACACGGAAAATGAACCCAAGAGTCGCCGCCGTGGTGTATGGTCTGCTCTATGTTGCTGTCATTGGCCTGTTCATTCATTTCCGAGCCATTGTCTTCGGCATGGAAGGCTCCAATCAGCAATGGACTCACCTGCGATGGCTACCTGGATGGAAGATTGCAAACCAAGCCTAGGCCCAAGGGACCGAGAAGAGTAGCATCTGATTTCCCTCCATCTCAACTGATTTTGATGTGTCCGATTTTTTTTTCGACACCTCTTGCTTGTCGCGATGGTTCTTGTATCGACGCATGATGCCACTTCACTTTTTATGTTCAGCGAAGTTATCTCATGGAAAATGCAATGAACGTCTCATAACTATCCAGTGCAGACAATTGACTGTGGCCGTCGTAGGTTGTTCTATGTAAGCCCTGGCTGATTGATTTCCAAGCCATTTGTAGCATAGCCTGTGCCTAGGCAAATATTATGTATTACTGGACTTGATTTAGCAGCACCCTCCGCCCCAACCATTGCCTTTGCGCATAGCATCATCCATCCCTAGAGTGACGGTTCTCGGTACCCCGGCATTTGCTCCCCCCGAGGCCCCAAACCCTTTGACGCCGCTGCGACGATCATTCAGGTCGTACCGGCCAGTCTCAATGTTCCGATATATTCTTTCAGCGACTTCCAAGAACGCGCGTTCAACACCGTCCCCAGACTTGGCACTTGTTTCGACGTAGCGGACGACATTGTTCATGTGACACCACTCCTCGGCCTCCTCCCGGGTGACCTGTCTTTGATTTGATCCTGATTCTGTTCCCGATAGATCGCTTTTGTTGCCGACCAAGATCACCACAATGCCCTCTTCGGCGATCTGCCTCAGATCTTGAAGCCACTGGGTACACGATATGAAAGTCGACGGTCTGGAGATATCAAATACAAGAAGTGCACCGGAGGCGCCTCGGAAATATGACCGAGTGATGGACTTGTACGTTTCCTGTCCAGCAGTATCCCACAAGGACAGCTTCATGCGCTTTTGATTGGGTGAGCCTTGTGGCTTTCGCGGAGGTGCCGGCAGGCCAGAACTAGATGCTTCGGGCGAATGTGCCTGCGATCCTGGCGCAGGCTCATCAAGGTCCAGCTCTAGAGAAGCCGGAGGGCCCACCGGCACAATTCGTGATCCAAACTCCACCCCAATGGTGACATCGTGAGATGGGGAAAACCGGCCTTCACAGAGCCTGACAGTGAGCTATCCCAGTTAGCGTTGACCGTTCCCCTGCAGCGACCGGACTTACGCTGGACTTGCCGGTGCCGGAGTCACCAATGCAGACAAGCTTAGCAATATAATCCCATGGCTGTGACATGGAGAGCAGAATACGAGTGAGAGATGAAAACAAAGCGGAGATGTTGGAACTTATCAGCTGCTGAGTAAGCTATCGGGGCCTGACGTGCCCGTATGACGCTTTCACCTGCGTGACTATCTCGGCTTCAACTCTCCCTTTCTTTAGAAACTGACCGCTCAATATTAATCTCTGCCCTCTCTCTGTATCTCTCTCCCTCTGTCCTTCCCTGTTGCTCCCAGTCCCCTCTCTATCTATAATCCCCCAACGTACTTGAATCTCATCCTACACTGATCATTCCGTCCTCACCGTACTTTCCATTGCCGAGAAGGAGATGTTTTCTGAATGTAGGGACTAGACCTTAGGGATTGAGAATTGCATGGCTAACTTCATCGTCTAGATGCCTCCCGGTTCCTCGCTCAGTCACAGTCACGAATAAATGCCCAACCGGACGAGCTACAAAGAGCAGCCCGTGGCCGCCCCAATACACAAGGCAATCCTCGACATCCTTCATCCCGCCACTTCTTGCGACCGAGTGACCCCTATCGTACTCCAGGCTCGCAGGCTTCTCATTTTACTCTCGCCTCCCGGGGTATGGCCCAACCGGCGCCTCTCTTCTTCAGTGCTACCGATGAATTTCGAGAAGAGGACGATGAGACCGAACGCGAGAGAGAAATCGCAGACTTCTATGCACTTCAGCGATCAAGACGGAATTTTGGCGACAGTAATTTGAAGGACTCGTCGGAACTGGAGGACTCGGGGCGCTCAGGACTTGACGAAAGTTCGCCATACGACGAGCGTCCTGGCCATGGCAAAGGCATCAAGAGCTCATGGCGGGGAGAGAGAAGCATACCGGCTACCCATTCATTTCCGATTGAACCGGTGGCCGAGACCACCGAACGCGGGTCGGAATTCCATGCCAGCCCCAGCAGTAGTAAAGTCCGCGGTCATTTAGTCGATGTCGGCCTGGAAGACTCACTGCGAAATGACATCAATGACGACCTAGCATCATCCACCCCAAGTGCCCATGATCCACCAGTCCAACGATTTCGAGAACGTGCTCCCTTGCGGGAGCTGGGGGCTCACCCGCTTGACCCCATTCAAGAGCAAGGCTTTTCATCCCAACATGGATCGCGGCCACCTAGTTCGACAGGCTCATTCCCGGTCTCAGTATCGCCTCTGGCCTCAGAGAATATAGTGCATGATGCTTTCTGGGGTCATTTGTTCTTCATATCACTCGCAGGCTTATTTGCTTCTGCCTTCCTGGTGTACTTGCACACATCCACTCCATCAGGGGACAAATCAAAATGGGGCGATACAATATACTTGACTGTCCATGGGTCATTCTTTCTACTCGGGGTCTACACTCTTGTATCAATTCTTGTCTCTCTTCTTTGGCTTGCGTTGCTACGATCTTACGTTCGACTGCTGGTCCATGTGATCATAGTCGCTGTCCCGGTCATCCTCTACTCGTTCTCCCTGTACCCCTTTATCTCAAGCTTCAAGGGGGCATGGCATGGGTCGAGTGTACAAGATAAGGCCATGAGATGGGGCTCCATTCTACCGTTTCTCATAGCTACGCTGTGGATTTATAACGTCGCTCGCGGCCGCCAGAACATCGGAAAGGCCATCGGCATCCTTGAATTCGCCTGCCGGATCCTGGGCGCCAACCCAGAATTACTTGCTCTAGGCCTGGCTTCCCTCGTCTGCGTTGTATCTTGGACATGGATCTGGATGCTCATGTTCACTCGAGTTTTCCTGGGTGGCCATCTCACCAGCTCCCGATCTTTTATTATTGACGCGGGCAGCTGGTGGCTCGGCATGTACTTCGTCCTCGTATACCTATGGTCTGTCGGTGTTATTGCGGGCGTGCAACGGGCTGTCACAGCAGCAACTGTGAGCCAGTGGTATTTCCACCGTCTAGCAACACCCGCCCCGACCTCCCGGCAAATTGTCCAGGCGGCTGTCACCCATGCAGCCACGACCCTTTTCGGCACAATCTCGCTGTCCCGACTCTTGGGCCTGCTGGTTCGATTGCCTCTGATCGTACTACCGAGCCGCCTCGCCTCGTTAATTAGCCTGTTTGCATACTCTTTGGTCCCCACCCCCATCACTTACTTGACCAATCCCCTATCGCTCAGCTATGCGGCAATTCACTCGCAGCCTCTTAGTGCCTCCTCTCGGGGACTCAGTCAGATGACCGTCCTTGCCCCATCAGCGGCTTCGACCTCTCTACATCCCCGGTCTTATTCACGATCCCCTGATTCCGGGTCTCTTCTATCTTACCGACTCTCGAAATTGATTCTCTACGCTGCCCGCTTCATGATGTCGTTGGCGCTTGGATTTGGTGGCTGGGTGACCACCGCTCGGAGCCTGACAAGCTCTGACACCGGCAACAGTTTCCGCGGCAGTCTCTATGCCTACGTGGTCGGTCTGATTGCGGGCACGATCGGATGGACCACCCTCGGTGCAGTGGAGGGTGTGATCGCTGACATTGTAGATGCCGCTGTAATTTGCTGGGCAAGTGAGGTTGGTATCTACGGACGAGAGGCACGGTACTGTCGTGAAGCCGGTTGGCTCTTCGGTGATTCGCAGTCCCGGTTTGGGCACGAATATCAAGAGGTCTAAGTTTACGTGCCTTCGTTGAATCCCGCATCTCCTTTGCTCTTATGGTTATGACATGTGCACGGTCTTTTCTTTTTCTTTCCACTGTACATTTTGAGCGATTCTGGTGTTTTCAGGGTTTTATTAGCGGAATTTGACACTTATTAGACAATTCGGGTTCCACATGTTTCTGCATGCATTACACGATATGACTGTGATCTACTCTTGGCAATGATATTGGGTTTCTCAAAAAGAATGAATTCATTTGCGTTTCCCGTGGTATATTCGAACTGCAAGTAACTACATGAAGATCCAGGGCTCGTGGTATCATGAAGGATAAAAATAGAAGATCAACGAGAGAACACATATCTGCAAGTCAAATAGCAGATATTGAAGATTAAAGACCCAGACGCCCGTTCCACTCTACACGCTCCTTTGCGCACCACTCCTTCAAGAAGGACCAGCTGAACCGCACGACTTCAATTGGTGGAGTGAGGCTACTAAACGGTAGGAAGTAGCTGCCGGAATAGTCTCCAGCTCGGAGGGACGGCCGACCTCGTTCGGAGAAGTTTCGAGATCGCTGAGACCAACTCGTGGGAAACTCACGCTCCAAGGTATCTTCAGAAAGGCCCCGTGTGCCCTCTAACCATAGCCGCTGGGAATCTTTATAGCTGTCCAACAGCCGGCCCTTCAGATCCGAGAAATCTTTCCGGAATTTCTTCTCATCTGGCGGAATGGCATTGCCGTCACTGGTAGGTGTAGGTATCGGGGTATGCTCCCCAGGGGCTGGCAGCATCGCAAGACGTTCAAGGTCAAGAGCATGAATTGCACCAAGGGAAACTGCTCCAAGAAGCAGACAGACGTGATTCAAGGCCGGGAACTGTGAAGTGTTCTTCTTGACCGCACGCCAATACGCCAGTATTGATACCCAGGTTGAAGAATCCCCAGCCTGCCGTTTCAACACCCGGGCCTGGTCGTGGGCCACAAATGCCAGAATGAAGGACAACAAGGCTTCAATCGCAGTCACTGCGGCAAGCTTCTCATCAGTTGCCGAGGCTCCATGCTTATTCGTATATCGTTCAGCCGCATGTTTGAGCTCACGGCCCAGGCCGGTAAACTTCTGCCATTCATCGGTCCAGACCTGACGCTCGTGGCGTGCGCGACTATCTGTCTGCGTCGGCGAGGCTCTCGCAGTCGACCCAGGGTCAACTGAATGGCGTTTATTGGCTGGGTGAGACGGAGTTTTGCTCTCACTCTCTGTAGGGTCATTTCGACGAGGTGGTTTGGGGTCCTTGGTCATGGTGGCGGATGATGTCTTTGTTTTCTCGTGTGCGACCGAATGAAGCGTGGGTGGGTGAGGAATCGGTGTCCGAGGCTTTTCAGTGATGCTCTTCTGCTCTTTTGCGCGCCTATCCCGAACACCCATTGGTTCTTCCGTCTCGTGATTTTTGCTTTTTGCGCCTCCGATGCGAGACGGCACGCCATCGTCTCCCCTCCTAGACGACTCGTCGCGATCAGTGTCCTGGCTGATCGGAGAATCTGAACGATGGCTTTTCCGTTTACCATTGAACTTGAGCAGTGCTTCAACGCGCTTCCTGTTCGCCCTTCCATAACGCAGTTTGGTGACGAGTCGTACCTTAGGATGGTCAGCGCGGGTGTGGTCTCTTGGCTTATCCCACTGGCTGTTGTCTTTGGTCGGTAATGTTTTCTCTGCAACATTTGGTTTGCTGCTCCGGGGCGACACACCGCCACCCAGGCTCGCCAGTTCCCTTTCGATATCCGGTGGTAACGTTGGTGATAAGAGTCGCGGGAGTCGAGAGCCAGTAGGCGTTGGCGGAAGGGTGGGTGACAGAAGCGCGGGCAGTTTGGAGGGGCTATGATCTCGGCGCGTGTCTTTTTCGGGTGAGAATCGTTGTTTCTTTGGCGAGTGTGCCTCGGAGTCTTTGGTCCCTCGCGGGATAAGGGATTCACGCTCCGAGCCCGGTGGACGTTTTTGCCCTGCGCGATTTGGGGGGGAACGGCGCATGGACGGCTTTGGTGGGATTTGTGTGCTTTCCGTCTTGGGAATGTTCTGATGGGGTTCTGAGGAGGTCGTCTGTTGTTGGCCTTCGGACTTGGTTGAGTCTGCCGCGCCTCGACTGCCCACATGGGGGCCCATAGGGGATGCGACTGCACCACTCGTCTTCTGGTGCTTGTAGTCCTTTAGGCTGATCTTTTTTTTGGTTCCGGTGGCATCTCTTGAGCTTTCAGTGGTGCTTGGGTCAGTCGATCGATCGGCCATCATGCGCCCCGTTTCATCCGACCAGTCCCCAACAGCTACAAGCAATGAGTCGGTGTCGTGATGGCTTAGAAAGGTCATATACTGAAGTTGCTGCTCCTCCACACTGAAGGGCCTGTCATGCCCGACAGCCCAATTTCCCGTAGCTCGGTTCCCCAGGTGGAAAGGCGCATTCGTCGGGAACGTGAGAATATAGGGGACCGGGGAAAGAACCTCGTCAGAGAGGCGCTGTAGGCGTAGGTCAAGCGCTTGACGGTCCGACTCCGAGGAGCTCGTAGCTGGAGGGGTTGGTGTATGTTGGGATTGGCGCTTCTCGTTCACCGACATCGCAGTGCGCGGGGTTTCGCGACGCTGACCAGATACGACCAAATCGCACACGGCTTGAAGACCAAAGCAAGTCCACAGCGTGTATGTTGTGGGTTTGTCGCAATATTATGAAACCTCGGTCAGACCATTGAAGGGTAGGTAAAGTCCAGAGCCTTGTTCAGGAGCCAAACGATCAGGGCATCCCCCGACGCGGTGATCCCATAACCTCGAAGAGGATGAAGTCGCGGCACAATTGCTTGACAAGCAAGAGGTGAACAAAGGGAAGGTCACAATGAGAGGGTGACTGAGACGATGATGTCCCCCGGATAGAATGAAAGAAGATGGAGTTGGAGAAGGTTAGCTTCCGCCCGTTACGGTGTTATCTTATCGTTACCGTCTCAGCATTACCGGTAATTTTTCGATTTCCCCTTTGCCCTTGACTCTCGACTCTTGACTCTTCTGTTTATTCTTCTCTATATACCATCGTGAATATATACTCTGTCATGACCGATCACCTGCTGCAAACTTGTCTTTCCAGAATGCCCGGAAATGATACGATCCTCCAACCTTCGAGATCTCCTCCACCTCTTGGGGGGTCAACTTGAAGGTCAATGATCGCAGATAGCTGCTCATGCGGGTCTCTTTGCCACTAGTGGTGATCGCAATACAACCACGGTCGAGATTCCAGCGGAGCAAGACCTCCGACTCGTCCACTCCATATTTGGTGGCCAAGGAGGAGAGCAACGGGTCCAGTGGCCCGCCTTTGGCACGAACCGCCGGAGTCAACCCCGCGAAACTGACGGTCTTAATGCCTTGACTCTCGTGGTAGGGAACCAAATTTCCATGTTGCAGGTAAGGGTGGAACTCAATCTGGTTCACCGATGGCACCACCTTGGCCGTTTTGAGGATAGCTTGCAAGTGGCTTTGCAGGAAATTTGACACTCCAATCGATCGAGCATATCCAGCAGCCTTGACTTGTTCCATGGCAGCCCAGGCGGCCTGGAGCTCCTCGTCTGTCTTTGCAAAGAACGGGGCGTGGATCAGGTACCTTCGGGCGTTAGTTCGTGGTTGCGCCCCACACGGTTCCCTTCGCACTTACAGATCCACATAATCCAGCTGGAGCTTCTTCAGACTGCTTTCCATGGCATATGGGATATCAGCAATGTTGGTGATTACTTTGGTCGTGATGAAGAGCTTCTCTCGAGGGATGCCGCTCTCTCTGATTGCGAGCCCCAGTTCCTCCTCCGTTTGGTACACTTCCGCCCCGTCGAGGTGGTGATAACCCAGCTTGGTTGCCGTGGTGAGAGAGTCTACCAAGTCACGATTGATTCCACTGTCTGTTCTCTTGTACCATGCCGTGCCAGTGCCATACCCAATCTATGAGGGTCAGACATTGCCTAAGATCTGGTATGTTGGTACTTACCACCGGGACCGAGGTACCATCATTGAGGTCCACCGTGGGGACAGATGAGATAGTGCCTGCCATGGCTTAGAGAGGTTCAAGACACTGCGATCGGAGTCGATTGAGAGAGATACATAGAGGGGGAGGGGAACATAGCTCTTGACTCCCCCGTTACTAGTCGTACCCGCAGATTAATAATGTCCATTATGTCATTTCGGCTAGGCGCTTCATCAAGACTCCGTCGCAATCCCCTCTGAAAAGCACTCCGATTCGTATCCTCTATGAGTTTTCGACTGGTGAATACCCGGTTGACCCTATTGCCGCGACATCGGCTGAGTCAAATGGCTTCCCACTTCTCCAGCGACGCGGGAGTCTCCCTCACCGCGTTGCCCAAGTCCAATGTATTCACTTCCAAGTTACCCGCAGACCCGGCCTTTGAGACCCCAGAGTCCTCGCATAGTGCGCCGCGGGAGACTCTGGGCCCGCGCATGGTCAAGGGAGCTCTGTTTACCTATGTTCGTCCGGAGCCAGCCGAAGGATCCGAGCTGCTGAGTGTCAGCTCGAAAGCTATGAAAGACTTGGGGCTGAGGTCTGGAGAGGAGAAAACCTCGCAATTTCAGGCATTGGTCGCCGGAAATGAGATCTGCTGGACTAAGGAAGGTGGAATTTATCCGTGGGCGCAGTGTTACGGAGGTTCGCCCCCCCCCCCCCCCCCCCCAAGTTTCTGTTGAACGGAGAGGCTAACTGGCATAGGATGGCAGTTGTAGGTCTAGGAATCACAGCCTTAGACCTGCTCTTAGCTGACATACCGCAGTGGTTCGTGGGCTGGACAACTGGGGGATGGAGTAAGTCGACCCCGTGACCGTGGAAGACCTCGATCCAGATGGCTCATATGATATTCAGCGCGCAATCAGTCTTTTTGAATGCACAAACCCGCACACAAACAAGCGGTATGAGCTACAGTTAAAGGGAGCTGGCAGAACACCCTATTCGCGTTTTGCGGACGGCAAAGCGGTGCTTCGATCCAGTATCCGAGAGTTCGTGGTCTCCGAGGGTAGGTGCAGTACGCCTTGTTCTGAGAGGACTTCGCTGAAATCTGAAAACTTCCAGCCCTCTCTGCTCTTGGTATTCCAACCACACGAGCACTCTCACTTACCTCGGTCCCAAACGCAAAGGTCTTGCGAGAGCGTCTAGAGCCAGGTGCAATCGTTGCCCGGTTTGCCGAGTCTTGGCTCAGAATCGGCACTTTCGATCTGCTGCGTGTTCGTGGAGATCGTGAGTTAATGCGCCAACTGGCCACATACGTCGCAGAAGATGTCTTTGGTGGGTGGGAATCCCTTCCCGCTGCTGTGTCACTTCGTGATCAATTATCCTCTGCCGAAATCGACAACCCTGCAAGAAACGTTCCAAGTCAAGATGTACAGGAGCACCAGGGTATACAGGAAAATCGATTCGCCAGGCTTTATCGTGAGATTGCTCGTCGTAACGCAAAGACGGTGGCTGCGTGGCAAGCCTACGGTTTCATGAACGGAGTGCTCAACACAGATAACACCTCTATCTACGGTCTCTCATTAGACTACGGTCCGTTTGCATTCATGGACAATTTCGATCCCACTTACACTCCAAATCATGATGACCACATGTTGCGGTACAGCTACCGCAATCAGCCCAGCATCATTTGGTGGAATTTGGTTCGACTCGGCGAGTCGCTTGGTGAGCTAATCGGGGCCGGGGGCCGGGTAGACGACGAGAGCTTTGCGAAGGATGGAGTATCCGAGGAACTCGAGCCCGAACTTATAAAACGCGCAGAGAACATCATTGAGCGCACAGGCGAGGAGTTTCGGGCTGTGTTCTTGAATGAATATAAGCGGCTGATGTCCCAAAGACTTGGGCTCAAGACCCAGGTTGAGTCGGACTTCCAAATCCTGTTCTCGGAAATGCTCGACACCCTCGAAGCTCTTGAGCTGGATTTCAATCACTTCTTCCGCCGTCTCTCGGGGGTTCGGTTATCCGAACTGGACACCGAAGAAAGCCGAAAAGACGTAGCGTCGGTGTTCTTCCACGCCGAAGGCTTCGGTGGGATTGGATACACCGATGATACAGCTAGGGATCGCATTGCCAGGTGGCTCGGTAGCTGGCGGGCTCGAGTTCTCGAAGACTGGGGCCCGGGAATGGACGAACAAAGGCAGATTGCTATGAAATCGATCAATCCCAACGTGAGTGTATTCCAAATTGCAATGTTTAAGACGTGATGCTGACTGGTTGCTCCTAGTTCGTTCCTCGAGGCTGGATCCTCGACGAAGTTATTGAGCGCGTTGAGCGCAAGGGAGACCGAGAGATCCTTGGCCGAATCATGACAATGTCTCTGGACCCGTTCAAAGACCAATGGGGTGTCAATCTGGAGGAGGAACAGCGCTTCTGTGGAGATGTTCCCAAGTACAAGAGAGCGATGATGTGCAGTTGCAGCTCGTAGTCAACTGGCAGTGATCCAGTTGTCGATATCGAGGCAACAGAAAACATGATGTACAGATTTTTGAAGTTTCCTCGTTTTCACAATTAGTTCTACGCCGTGGTCACTGACTACTGAACCACTCCGCGCAGCAGGCTCGGAACTACGAAACATACATCAGCTGGGATATCCAGATAGCAAATACGAATATTTGCAGGGTTCCCCTGCTTCCCCATTTGATGCGCGTAGCAAGAAGAAAAACGGAAAAAAAGTCCGGGAAACCAAACTCGGCGTCAGGTAGATCATGTCAACCTTGTCAGGCGTTGATCTCTAATCATACATTTTCAAGTAAAAAGGGAAATTCGTTTCGTGCATGCATGAAAAATGTCGTCCGATCCCATGGGAAGCTGTAGAAAAGATGTCGACCAAGAGAGCGATGCAAGCGATAGACATCTTAGTTGGGGCAGGCAGACTGGACGTGACCAGGCTGCTTGCACTTGTAGCACATACGCTCACCCTTGGCCTCGGTAGGGCAGTCACGGGAGACGTGACCGACCTCGCCGCCTGGTTTACAAGTTAGCAGCAAGCTCGCGCGACCTGGTGTACATATCATATACTGACAGTTGTAGCACTTCTGTCCCTGGGTGCAGTCACGGGCCATGTGGCCGAAACCACCGCACGAGTAGCATGTTTGCTGACGACCGCCAGGGCCGCCAAAACCACCACCGAAGCCACCGCCGTATCCGGAGCCGTAGTTACCGCCCTGGGAGCAGTGACGCGCGATGTGACCAACCTGTCCGCACTTGTAGCATTCTTGACTACCACCGCCGCTGTAGTTGCTGTCGCCACCCTGGGGGCATTCACGGGAAAGGTGACCGGTCTGTCCGCAGCGGTAGCAAGACTTCTCCTTGGCGGGCTCCTGGCATTCACGGCCTTTTGACGTCAGTTAAGTCCTTGTGAGAGAGATTCTGACTAACTTACTCAAGTGGCCCTGACCTGTCAATCATGGGTTCATTAGTAATTGAACACATCAGCTTATGGTAATGTGAGAATCATACCGCCGCAGTTGTAGCTATTGCGTCCAGTTAGCATATAAGTTCTTGATGATCGAGCAGAGCCATTACCAGGTGGGGTTTCCCTTCTTGGGGCAGTCCTTGGCCTAGTAGAAATCGATTAATTCCGTGTTCATGTGAATACCAATCTTGAAGATCCGGATATCGAGTTGTACCTGGTGAGCAGCCTCGCCGCCTGTCAAACGAAGTCAGCACATATTCCAATGTTCCTGCCCCAATCAAGCCATCCACACCTTGAGCTTCCCTTGAGAAGCTCTCCAGGCTGGAAGGAGAACATGACGTATTGCAACCAATGCCACTGGCAGAGAGTAGAGAGAGAGAGAGATAAAAAAAAAAACTCACAGTTGAAACAACCGCCACCACGTCCAGCAGGGAAATCCATTATGTGAGATTGAGATATAGATTGAAGGGTTTGAAAAAGAAGAGAGCCAGAATAGAAGTCTCAAGAGAAAAAAAAAAAAAAAAAAAAAGTCGAGTGAGACTCTGAAAAATATTGTAGTGCGGGGGGGGGGGAGAGAAATCTTCCCGCGATACGACTCGCTTGACCGCCTAAATCAAGAACATCTTCTGCTTTCGTTCATCCATATCACTCGCCTTATTTCGCTCGTTCAACTCCTCTCAAGGATTTCAGACTAGTGGATCTTGCATGGTTCGAATGGTTCGACAATCCAATGTTCTTCCGAGTTCTGTTTAGCCGCTTCTCATGCAGGCCGCCTCACGGCCTCACGGCGTCGCGGGGTCGACAGGGCGTGGGAGGCCATAATGATGGAGGAGGCGAAATCTTCCGGGCAGTGACAATACTTATACCTTTTCCATGTCCAGGGTCCCCAGTCGGGGTGGATTGAGTACCTTGTGCTACGGCCGGGTCTGTTATTGGCCGAAGTAGCATCACGACGTCACTGCTGATGCAAGACTAGCCCGTTATCAGATCGTCGCTTTTGATGGTTTGCAATGTTGGAAGTTGGGGGATTTGGAGGTTTGGAGTGTGTGTCAGGTGAAGTCGTAGCATTCAAGGAGCTGTGTGCCTACTCCTTTCTCGCGAAGGAGGAGTACTCTTTCTTCGTCAAACCCGACACAGTCTTGTATTATAGACAGCGGGCTGGTCTCTTGGCTTTTGCTATTCAAGCTTTCCGAAAGCGTCCTTGGAAGTGCGGGCGCTGGCTCATGTTTGCTCCCCGCGCTGAGTTGGATCCCATGCTCCTCCTTGGGGGCCTTACGGGTGCCCAGGGAGGATATTGCCGTCTCCAGCTCCCAAATCCGGATTTCATCTCCCCGGGAGCTGACCGAAACAGCCTTTCCGCGTTTGGTTACCTGAACCGCAGAGACGGACGAAGTGTGGCCCCAAAGCCGTCGGCCCCCTTGCACGAATAGATCGTCCGCCGTAGAGACCACAAGATACATTGTTAATGTGTTGTCAGCATGAGAGGTTAGTAAGTATGGATGCGAATAAGACAGGGAGGTTGGTGGCTGTTGGTGGAGAATGAACGGTGCACCAGGGGTGGATTGACTTTGACCTGGCTCGGCAGAGTGTCGCTTGCTGGGCTGTGAGCCTCGAGACGGCCGTACACCATATTGAGAATCCACCGTTGTTGCCAGTCGAGAATCAAGCTGTTGACCATCTTTGTTCAATCGGAGCTCCTGGATTCCAATAGACCACCCACAACCGATGTGGAAGAAACTGTACACAACGGTGGCGATAATATCAGACTGTGACACTCTCAGGGACAAAGTCATAGGGGCCAAAATGTTGTCTGCTTTGAGGGAGGCAAGTTGGCGAGGCGTAGCGGCTCCAGAATACTGCCATTTTTGGTGGCTGCCATGGTGCATGTCGTATAATATCAGATTCGTATACTGGGACACCACTAAGAGGTATGACGTGGACATGGCCATAGCGGTTATGGCCCCGTTGCAGGCAGCATAGGAAGACTGCAGCGCCAACTTGGAAGTTTGTGGATCCAAAAGGAACAGACTGAGATGGCCGTTCTCGGTTCCCACTGAGATCACAATATTCCCATAGCTTTGACTTACTGCCAAAGCAGTTGGGTTCACAGGCGAATTCGGTCGAGTTGACAAAGAGACACTTGCTAAACAGCTGGCAGGGTCATTGGCGGTCCATGCCCTCAGGCCACATGCCGAGTCTACCGTAAATACAATACCGGCACAGAACCTGACCAGTGTGGGAGGGCATGGTGGCTCCGGGAATTCAACCTCGGTCACCCGGCATAGCCCTCTCGACCAATTGTGCCGGAGTCGGTACTGTCGTTTCCAATTACCCTCGTGCTCCAAGTGCCCATGATCAAACCAATTCGCCACCCTGGGAGAGTAATCCGCTCTGGCTGGAAGCGTTGTACGTTTAGAATTGGCAAGGCGGCGGGCACGGGGTTGCACCCATTGGGAGTAGTATTGCCTTTTCCATAGCTCCGAGTCACCACCGAGAGCGTGGAAGCGATGGGATAGCCTAGTTATTGTAGCAGATCAGCGCGAGTAACACAGAGAGAGGGATGACAAGATACCTTTGACAGATATTTAAAGAGGATACCGACAGGAATGAAAGGATGTGGAGGAGCAACTCATTGCTCAGACCTGATAAGCGATCCACTGATCTCAAATCAACAGTCCGAATACGCTTAGGAGGTAAATCGGAATCAGAACGGTCTCTGCGTCGTTTTGACATACCGACGAGGAGAGTACAGTCCGAAAGAAGAAGAAGAAGCCCTGGAGACGTTCGAGAAGACGCAAGTCGGTGAGTGGCTCCGTGGGGCTTATCGATAAGCCCCGGAACGCGTCCACCTGTGGGCACGGGTCTTCGCGTCCTGCGGTTCTCCGTCTCTACATGGGCGCCAGGGCTACTTGACTTCCAGTCCTTCCCAGATATGAGCCTGGATACGCTCGGCAATGATGGAAGTCATAAAAGAGCTGCATGACGCCGTGGCCAAAGCCTGTGAGACGTCGTTCGACAATGCGTATCAGCAGCTGAGATCACAGCTCGAGGCACAAACCAAAGAGGCAGCAGCCAAGCATTCGGCAGCTCTTGCCGCTCAGTGTAAAGCAGATACTACGATTGAAGACCTTCGGCATCAAATTACTCTACTTCGGAGTGAACTCAAGCAAAATGAAGTCGAGTCACGAAACCACGAACTTCCCAGGCAATACGCCAGCCTCGAAGCGGAATTTGACCCCAAAAGTCTTTGGGGCGAATCCCTGGAAGGTGGCCATTTTGATACCCCAAAGGCACGTAAAAGATTCGAAGCAAAATACACGGCGCTTTACACAAACCTTCAGACCTTTCTCAAATCCTGGGGTGATCTTAAACGTCAAGTCCGACGACACAAAGAAAAACTGCAGCAGTGGGATCAGCAGCTGAAACATGATGGGTTCACAGTGATTCTGAATGGCCAGAAGGTCAAATACTGTAAAATGAAAGGGCCTGACCCTGATGGCCGCAACCAGATGGATTCAGAAAGCAAGCAATGCTCTTTGGGGAAACGGCCCAGGGAAGAGGATCCGGACCTGCCTCTCAAAACGTTCAAAGCTTCACAAGAGCAAGCTTTTCGAAGTGACGTGGAGGTGGGACACAACGCCAAAAATGATTCCTTGGCAACAGAACTGGCGTCCACTCAATCCAGCTCTCCCGGGCCTTCAACGGGCAATCCAGAGTATTTTGATACAAAACTCTCAGTCGACATCCGCGGAAACCACCAGGGAAAAAGGGCACCCTCCGCCACGATTTCTAAGGCGTCTCGCGCGCATAGTCAACGAGATGATGCCGGTTCCCTGCACCCCGTACAAATTAAGAGAGAAATCATGTCCTCAAGCCCAATCCGAACTTCAAATTCCAGTGATTGGCCTTATATTGGCACACAGGATCTGGATGACATAGGGGATACAATACAGACACCCACGAAAAGAAAACCCCATCGGAACGATCACGCGACAGACACCGAGGGTCTGGAGAAGCGAGGGGATTATGCAAACCACTCGGCTCAGTTCCTATCAGGTCAAAATATACATGCGCCGTCATCCATTCTTCAAGTGATTGACGGAAATGCGTGTACTCCCACGCTTTCCAACCGAAAATCTTCCCCCAAACACCTTGAAGATTTGGAGCGACGAGCAATACCTGCCATGGCGGAGGATGGCGATAACCTAGTATCTGCTCGGTATCCTCTGAATTCTGGCACTAAGACCAATCGTGGCCTGTCGGAAGCGAGAACCAGGACTTTGGCCCAAAAGCGTCTAGAAGATTTGCTTGAGCGCTCGACTCCCACAAAATCACTACTTCGGTCCTCGAGATCCGGGCCAGGTTCGAATTCAGCACAGGCGGATTTTGTGCCCCAGCATGGCCACCTGACATCAATGACCTCTGGCGAAATCGCGCCAGATGTGGATCCTAATGATGAGCCGTACAGGGCAAGGCCCCTCGGCGTTCTTGGGCTGGGGCACTTCAAAATCAACCCTGCAAGAAACCAAGGACTTGACTTTGCATACAACACAGTGGTTCGGAAGAAAGATGACCGCAAATGCATTTCCGGGTGTACGCGCCCAGGGTGCTGCGGGGATCGGTTCCGCGCTATGGCCCGCCTTGGAGGCCTCCCGGGGAAGTCCGGGGTGGAACAACGAGAAGAAGAGGATGAGATGCTGCGCGAATTCGTGGGAGAAGACAGGCAGTTGCTAGAAACACTGAGCGGCGATGAACGGGCGAATATTCTGGTTGAAGCCAGAGCCAGAGCCCTCGCCAATCAATATGGACGGCACAGACATACCCACCAGCGTGCCCAATCTCCCCCTGGGTTCTGGCGAACGGATATGCCAAGTACACAAGAGGAAGAGCTTGACCGTGAAGCTGCCAGAGGACAGGAGCGAGAGAAAGTAGAGGAGCGATATCGCGAGGCCATGCGCCCTGGAGGAATGTGGATGTTTGCGGATGAATAGTGGCATCAGTGGAGATCAGATGTATAAATCATACAAAATGCAATATTGAAGTTGCGATGAATCTATAATCGGGTCCATTGATCAATGGCATAACAACAACCATAAGGGAAGTCCTTCTGGGTGAAGTCGTGAGGTCGTGAAGATGAAGTATAGAACCATCAACCTCGGCCCAGGCGTCTTGGCAGACGCGGACCCACGTGCCCCCCTTGTGAACTTCCTCCGTCGACTTCATCGTTTCCATCGCTCAGGAGCGCAATCATGGAAACCGTCCGAAATATTCAAAATCCAATACCCCCGGCGCTTCTGAAGCCTTCCAAATGGCTTTCTATATATGAGGACTTTGTCACCAAGAATGCAAGCTCGGTGGGTCAAGTCGAATCTGCGCTGAGATCCCTGACGTACATCATCCCAGGTGAGAGTTCCTCGTTTGGATGGCAAAAAATATGGACTCATAGTCTCTACCAGGTCGCTATCGTGAATCAGAGATACCCTCAGAATGTGGTAAGTGGACCTAGATTGGGTATTCGAATGAGCGCGTCGGCTGACACCTCCAGTACACTCCGGCGTCCAGTTGTTATCGCTATACCATGACTCGTTAGTCTCCAAAGTAGTTGATCGGCTTCCATCAACCGTGCCTCGGTCTCCACCTACTCCTCACTCCCGATACACTAAATACTGGACGGCCCGGTCCTCGCTGTATCGCAAGGTTGCGCTTGCGCTTCAGATGCTCCAGTATACCGAGCTTCTGTGGGAGATGGCTGCACGGCGACGAGGCCAGAAGACTCGGTGGCGCGTGGTTGTCTTCATTGAATTTGCAAAGGCAATATGCCGCTTGCTTCTTCTTCGGTTAACCAATTCCAGACCCTTGGTCAGCCCACCCCTTCCAGAGCGCGAGGTCGACCCGAGAACCACAGAGGAGGAGCCCCAAAGCGATTGGAATGGAATGGATAATCCTGTGGGTGATCCGTCTTCTGACATGAGTTGGACGATGCCTCGGACCGGGCTCTCTCTACCGTCTCTTCCAGAAGTGAACGACGTGTCAAACTATCTTATCTCCAAGGTGCTTACAGCGGATGACATCAAGCCTCCAAAGGCGCTTCTTCATCGCGCCACCGGGCAAGGACAGATGGCCGAAGTGTTTTATATTCTCCGACCTGTCATCTACGCATTGGCGATGCAAAGATGGAGAAACGACAAGCGAAGCTGGCGGCCATGGCTCATTGGGTTTGGAATGGAGTATGGGTGTCGCCAGCTTGCGAAACGTGACTTCCGCGAGAGAGTTGCCGGGGGTCTCCGGGGGCTCACGGGTCTCGAACGGGACGAATTGAAGAAGCGTGGATGGTCGATGGGATGGTGGATGATGCGCGGTGCCTTTTATGAAAACATCACCAAGTAAGATACTCTTTCACCCTGGAGACTTTTGGACCCCAACTAACGATTGCGACCCAGGTCTTGGCTCCATAGCATTACTGGAAAGATGAAGGGCAAGCCTTTACTGGATTTGGTGGGCAGCATTGTTGATGACTATGAGTACCTCTGGGATAACTTCTATTTCTCGACAGCGACACTCTGATCGCCGCAGTGAGCCCGGATTCTCTTCGACCATGATACCCAATTTCCTAACATGACTTTTCTGTTTGCATCCTGATGACTTTCACTAGTGGGAAATCAATATATTCCCTTTCCTTTGTTTTCCAACACCTGATATGCTTTTCGAAGCTCAAAGGGTATCATTAATGTATTATCAAGTTTGACGTCTAATTCCATTGCACGCATGGTTCACTTTCAGATAATCTCTGATGACCGCTGTCCGTACCAGTCCCGTAGTCCGTCTCCCTTGGAGCCTTTCCCGGGCCCCGATGAGAGCAAGAATTCGTTGAGCCTGGAAGCCCCATCTTCTTCATCGGCAGGCCAATCGACCCGGGTCCCTCCTTTCACTTCCAGCATTTCCCTCGCGGTGCCCCAGCTGAATCGGCATTCGCTTCCCCATCCAAAGACAGGATCCATGTTACGTCGAAGCCAGCCGACACACTTGGAATCCGAGGGGTAGCCGCTGCCCCAACTCTCGAGGGCAGGATCATATCGCTCGGCCCGGGTGATGGCCTCGTACATGATCTCTAGTGTCACGTCGCGGGTCACCTTGGCTGCCACACTGGCGGCACTCACGCAAGGGTAGAGCGAATCCGCCTTCTTCGCCACCGTGATCTTGAGAGACGGGAATATTTTCTCTAGTTTCTGTTGATATGTGATGGGATTGCCAATTGTGTCGATGTACACCTCCCGCACGTCCACCCCTCGCTCCTCAACCACACCTCGAATGAGCTCCACGGTAGCATCCATTGCTTGAGCGTTCAAGTTGTAGACCGCAGTGGGGGCTCTCATCATGCCCGACGAGATGTCGCGCGCCGAAAGTGACTTGATCGCATAGCCACAAGACTCGTGCAGGTTGTTTTCCGGGGTATTCAGCAGGCGCATCAAGTTCGCACGCACAGCAGGCGTCAGTACCTTACTGTCGTCAAAGCTGTGTTCTTCAGTCAAGAGCGAGTGGTGGAGCTCCAGAGGGAGGTAGAATACGCCGTAGACCATAGGGCCTAGAACTGGACCACGGCCAGCTTCATCCACACCCAATACACAGGGTGTACTTTCCACTGCCTCCCCGGCCGTGGGTGCTGCCTCTTTGG
Organism: Penicillium olsonii; assembly: GCA_911174995.1. Classification (NCBI taxonomy): domain Eukaryota; kingdom Fungi; phylum Ascomycota; class Eurotiomycetes; order Eurotiales; family Aspergillaceae; genus Penicillium; species Penicillium olsonii. The sequence goes on along the minus strand of CAJVNO010000026.1, from coordinate 58,347 downwards.
GTGTGATCGCGTTGGGGCATGGCGTGTAGTAGGCGTAAGACTCGCCAGAGAAAAGATGTTCAGAGATGACGCTGGGGGGTACGAAGGTAGAATCCCCTGATTCGACTGTCATGGTGGCTGTGAACAAAAGAAGAGCAAAGAAAGAGAAAAAATAAGGCGAGAAGTGCTGAAGTTGCAGAAAAGAACCTTGGAAGGTATGTAACGCGTCGACCGTTCGGGATTAGCGGGGCGCGTCTCTATCCCAAATTCCATCGCATTCCCACCTTACCTCCGCCCTCCCTCCCCTGCTCTCATAACCTACCCTACGGATTTCTGTTGGTGCTCTTTCATTATGGCACGAGGGGCGCCTGTTAAGGCGCGCGACTATGACTACTCCAATGTAGGAACCACAGGAAGGTGAGTTGACCTGCCAGGTTGCAGCTAGGCGATGCTAACTCAGTTTCCAGGCGCACTGGAATCTCATTAAAAGAAGGCCGCCGCGACGAACATGGAATGGAAGAAGTTGACGGCCTTTTCTCCTCCCCTGAAAAGTCACCTGCCGAATTTCGCGGCCTTGAGAACGGGGAGAATGATTCTTCAACCGGTTCTGACGGCATGTCCATGGACGAAGGTGCGCCATACTTTCTCGGTCGTATTTGGCCTGACATATACTGATATGATGCCCCAAAGGCAATGCGCCTGGTCCCATGGACTTCCTCAAAGGCACCACCAGCTCACGTTCTTCTTTCCTCCCGCCTCCTGCTGCCCGATCGCCGATGAAGACCGGGCTTACTGGATCTCCCCGAAGGACCCCCGCGCTACGATCCACTCCGGACTCTGAGCCTCATGAATCGTCAAGCCCGTCAGATAGAAATGGGCTGAGCGCACATGGCGAGTCACATATGGACCATTCTCCTCTTTCTGCTCGCTCTGTGAACGCGGGGCGTCCGAACCAGCAGAATGGCGCACGAAAAAAGCCAACAAAAGCACAGTTATTAGGAGAGCCCGAGCCGACTTTTCTACCCGACTTTTCCGATGGCGAGGGCGACGAGAATTCATTTGCGCAGGTGCAAAGGGATTTCGGTGATAGCCTGGTTGACGAAGATGATATACCGCCACCGGCAGAACTGTCCCACTCCCCGTCCCCTGATCAGAATGAACCAGAGGACAGCCCTCCTCCGGCCAAAGCCGCACCGCGCGCTGAGCCTGCCGTGAGCGCAAAGTCAGCTAAAAGTGGCAAGCCAACCAAATCCGTCAAAGGCGCCGACGCAGATCAAGTTGGATCGAAGCCTGCAGGGCGGCGAGGACGCCCTCCCAAGTCCGCACAGCGCGATGCCGAGGAAGACCCGAACCCTCGCCCAAGCAAAAAGCAAAAGAGCACCGCCAAAGAACCGCCACCTGAGCGCGAACCTCTGGAGCCCGAATTGGACCGAGTGGTTACTGAATACGCCAACCGCACGGGTCCACTGAAAGGTCGAAGCCTGTACATCCTTAAGAGGGAGAATCCCACGGACAGCAATGCGACTCACACTCGATCCGGTCGTACTTCTGTCCGACCCCTGGCGTACTGGCGCAACGAAAGATGCGTATTTGGGGATGGAGAGGCTGCCGAGGGGCATCGATACCCTCTCTCCACTCTCAAGGAGGTCATTCGTACCGAGGAGCAGGAACCGGATAAGAAAAAGAAAGGCAAACGTCCCGCGTCTCAGAAATCCAAGTCAAAGAAGCGAAAGGGCGAATCGTCCGATGAAGAAGACGACGAGGTTGATGTGTGGGAGAAGGAGGGTGGTGTGCTTCATGGGTACACCCTCAAGTGGGATAGTAAGACGCAGACCAGCTCTAAGGAGGAGGAAGTTTTAGGTATGGGGTGCCCCCGTGATCTCGCCTCTTTTGATTTACTAAACATGGATTCATCTAGACATTGCATATGCCCCTTCCGGCATCGAAACGCGGGAAGTCAAAGGTTCAACATTCAGGTTCGCCAAGCTTCTGAGCTCTTCGTTCATCGGGTCTGGGGTCGTCGAGCTGCCCCCGGATGGAGTGAAGAAGCCGAAGAACTCGAAGAAAATGCACATGGTTTTCTATGTTTGTCACGGGCGCGTTCAAGTTGACATCTCGGGTGTTCAATTCAGTGCTGGCAAGGGCTGTGTTTTCCAAATCCCCCGTGGTAAGGTCCAAGTCTTCTCCGGTGGTGAACACTTAACTTACACTGATTCTAGGTAATTACTATAGCTTTGCTAATTCCCATGGCAAAGAAGCCCGACTCTTCTTTACCCAGGGGTGTGTCCCCGATGAGACTGAAAGTGGAGAGGAGAACGACACTCAAGGCGAACTCGACAATGACAATGACACCTCCGCAGTATCTCGGGAGGGGAGCGATGACAGCGAGGCTGAGCCCGAAGCTGAGCCTGAAGCTTCTCCTGTCCCTGGCCCCGTTCCTGTGAAGAAATCCAAGGGTCGGCCTAAGGGCAAGCAGAAGAAGGCTGGGAAATAATTGATCTCGCTTAATGCTTGTTCCATTGTCCTTGACAACGCGCCATGATACTTTTTTATGTGGATACCCTGGACGTTCTATCTTAAGGGCGTTCGAATATCCTTTCCCCCCTTCCAGTTCATTGTTATATGTTCTTCAGCGATTGTTTTACTTCTTGTTTCACACGACTACCTGGTTCCTTGGAGTTTCCTATCTATTTCCCGTCTTCCGTGGGCTTTGTTTCGAGAATTGATGATGGAGCAAGTGCGCAGCTGAGAACGCTAAACTAAACCTATTGGAAAATGTCAAATAAGTACCAGCTTGTCTAAGTATGCATGATCATCTTGTTATAATAATCAGATCTCTTCCATCAAGTCATCCAGGTCATCGTCTAGTCCTAGGGGAGCGAAGTCTCCAACTTCGACCTTCTCGGGCTTCACAAAGACACCTTTGTTGCTGAGGCACTCGAAGAAGCGCTGGCCACCCACACTCCCATCATTCTTGCCCATCGGCTCGTCCAATTCAATCCCAACCCAGATGGGTTGAAGGTCTGCAGGGAGGTCCGCACTTTGTTGCAACTCACGGCCCGGGCCCGTTACTGGAATCTTGGGAACAGGTCCCACGAAGCGGATTGTTCCGCGACGAATGTGCGGTGGGGACGACGGCAAGACAATTGCCCGCCGCGAGACCTCAATGTCTGGTTTGACGCTGGGTTAGATCACCGCTGATATCCAGGGGCTTGCGCCTACGAACCTCGCTTTTGAATCTCTGTCTGGTCTTTCTCCACCTGGTGGCGCAGGGACTCTTCGGGCGATAGAGCGTTCGGGTCGAATCGCCCCAGCTTCTGGTTCTTCTTCCAGGCTAGGACGGAGTCGGAGCGAGCCTCGTAGGCATCAGTGGGCAGCACATATTTCTCCACATTAGACAAATCGGTGAAATTGGCCCGCATGGTTGGGGGACGACTGTCGTTCACCTGAGCCTGTCAATGGGTCTGAACCTTTCGCTGCGGTCTCTCTGATATTTGGTTCCTTGCCTCGTTTCTCGACTCGACGCAGGCGTCTTCCGCCAGGTCGAGAAAGGAGCTAAAGCCAGGCTCTAGAGCAGAGGCACAGGGGCGTCACGGAGAACCCACCTCGATTTCTGTCCCTTTGACTAATCCATAGTCCCCAATCAGCTGGTCATCTCTATCGGCCCATTGATCAGGTCGGCCAGGAACCTTCACCCGCAAACGCTGGCTCCCGGGTGGGATACCTGTCATGGTCTCCAGCTTTCCCTTGACCTGCATGATAGTCCAGGTTGGGGTGATTCGGCGCTCAGTCAAGAACCTGGGCTCGGAGCTCCCAGACTTGCCCAAGGCCGCATTGGTGATGATGACGGACACATCCATTGGGGTTGGCTGGAACGCCATGGTGACGAGTCCTATGATGATGATCAGGAGAGAGGTCTCTGGAAGTGTGCATTGTTTCTTGGCACCTATCACATCTGTGAGGACTTACAGTTGATACTTGACCGGCTTGGTTCGTTGGACCACAGCAAAAGAAACCCCCGGCTTAGTCAGCGCCAGGAACAGGCGCTGTTGAGAATCAAATCGACCACGTCGCACTGCATATTTCGCCGCATCTCTGTTTTCTCCTTCTGTGCGCGCTTGCAGGGTTCTAGGTTGGGCCCTTTACACAGTAATTACGGGGGTATCCCTTTGGTAGTCGGAGACGCAGTCCCTAACCACGCTGAGAGAGGGATTGCAGGCATAGAACAACAAACTCTTAACGTACTTCGTACGTAGTACGTGGTGTAACTACATAGGTAGTTACCTTTGGAGGAAACAGTGCAGAGGAATCAATGGGTTTGTGAGTCGAACGACGTGGTGGTCTACCCGAACCACGTGATATCAACTTCTCGCTTTTGCACCTCTCTGCGCCGGTCATCTTAACCCGTCCATCATGGCATCTCAACAGAGTGGAGAAGCTTACGAGCAGGAGAACGTGCATGAGGTCTACCAGCAGATTGCTCAGCACTTCTCAGCCACCCGCTACAAGGTGCGTTTCACCCTGCCGCTCGCAACGCCCAACTGACCATTCCGCAGCCGTGGCCGATAGTTGAGCGGTTTCTCACCGGTCTATCGCCCGGAGCAGTGGGCCTGGATGTAGGGTGTGGCAATGGCAAGAATCTAATGGTCAATCGAGACGTTTTCATCATTGCTTCAGATAGGTATGTCATAAACATGTGGGATTCGTCTTGGAGGGGTTTTTCTATGGGGTCTACTATCTCGGAGAATGCCCCCCCCCCCACACATACACCCCTCGCGTCCCGCCTTGGTCACTGACGGCAATCCCAGATCGGCAAACCTGGCGCGGATTGCGCTGCAGCACCAACCGCATTCGACGGTGGTGGCCGATATTCTGGAACTGCCCCATCAAGATGGGCGGTTTGATTTCGCCATTTCCATCGCGGTGGTCCACCATCTGTCCACCCCGGCCCGGCGCACCCAGGCCGTTGCCGAGATTCTGCGCACGGTGAAGCCGGCTTCACCGACGCATGAGGGCGGAAAGGTCCTGGTCTACGCCTGGGCTCTAGAGCAAAAGAACAGCCGTCGCGGCTGGGACAAAGGCGATGAACAGGACCGCATGGTTCCTTGGGTCCGCAAGGGGGAGCACCCTCAGACGTTCCATCGCTACTACCACCTGTATGAGGAAGGGGAGCTGGAACGCGACATCGACAATGCCGGGGGTCGAGTGCTGGAGTCGGGGTACGAGAAAGACAACTGGTGGGCGATCGCAACACCCAAGACGGGTCAGGCATGAAACGCATGTGCTCCGAGAGCCTGCCTCGGAGTCATGGAGAAAGATCCATTTGCATTGGTCCTGCCAAAGATTCTGCCAAGCAGAAGAACTCAAACACCGAGGGGCAGGAATCATCTATACGATTCTTTGTCCCCGCAAATCACGATATACCTCCAACCGACGCTATGCAATTCGTAACCACAAAAGAAACAACACAAAAGGAAAATAAAAACAAAGAAGCCCACCAAGCCCCGCCAGTGGGGGGAGACCGCAGGGGAAGAAAAAAGAACAGAAAAGAAACCAAAACAAGGTCAAGACTCAGGAAAAGACGTTCAGGCGTCATCGTTGTCTCGTTTCAAGGCATCGTCCGCGGGGGCAACCCGAGATGAGGTCCCATGAGCCCTGGGGGGATACCCATCTCTCGGCCATAGAAATCTCGCGGCGGTGGGGGTGCGTATGCGGGCACACCCGCAGTCAGTTCTTCCAGAGAGGGCAACTGCGGGGGATGTCCGGGGGCATGGCCTGGGATGGCGCGCGAGTGAGAGCCTTTTCGCGGCCGGGCGAGAGAGGTGCTGGCGCGACGGGTTCTGGTGGGTGGAGGATCAATGGCCGTACTGGAGAGCGAGAAGGGGACCACGCCCGCCCGGCGAGCCATCTCCTGCTCTCCCAGCTGCCAGTGCATGGCTTCGGCCGCCCGCCAGGGGATGGCCATTTCCTCGGCCACCTTGGACCACATTTCGGCTTTGAATCTATTCCAGACACCGGTTAGCAGGTTCCCCGGGGGTGTTGCTCTCCCATCCAACTCACCTTTCGTATAAGCGGGCGAGTTTGTTCTTCTTATCCTCGTCCCATTCACTGCGGCGTTCCAGGTAGTTTTGATAATGCAGCCGGCAACTGATCGCACTGCGTCCGGGGAGTCGTTTGCTGATGTCCTCCCACTTCATCCCACTTCCACGCAGTTCGATGATCAAGGCGTCCTCCTCGGGAGACCACTTGGACTGCTTCTTGGCGGGGGATTCCGCCGTGTGGGCGGGCTGCAGCCGCTTGGGGGCCCCCGTGGTGCCGGTCTTGGCCAGAGGTGGCATGGTCATGGTGGTCATGGCCGCGGGGCCGGGCATCATCATCCCCATGCCCAGTGGCGGCCCGATCGATCTGGGCGGGAAGCCGGGGGTCTCTTCCTCATCCTGGGGCTTTAGTAGCAGTGAGATATCCACTTTGGCAGGGGGCAATATAGGCCGATTTTGTAACGCAATCATATGCGCGGATTGCCAGTTCGATGTTCCAGGAAGCAAGCAGGCTGACCGAAGTCGAGGGCAGGGCAGCGATGCACGAGAGTCCGAGAGTCCGAGAGTCAGCCGCGAGAGAGAAAGAAGAAGAAGAAGAAGAAGAAGAAAAGAAGAAGTAGAGAGATGAGGTCAGGATTTGAAGGTCTAGGCGGGAACCGTGGAATCTAAAAGGCACAGAGAAACGAGCAGTTCAAGTCCAGAACGTTTTGAAACAGGGATCCCGAGTGACAGGTGCTCCATAAGGCACTGTTACGCTTAAATCTCCGGTGTATCGTATAGTACTACTAGTACGTATGGGCTGCTCACGAACTGACTGATCGAGCAAGAGGGGCGAATACCAATAAAATACCATATAAAATTAACGGAGACCCGCATCACCCTGCGGTGAAATGAGCGGCCCAGACGCTAATGCCGTGCCGTTGCGCATCCAGATCCTAACGGTTTGAAGCTTCGGCTTTTCAACCAGTCGGGGAATTTCTCGACGCCTCCAGCAGAATGGCCTAGACGGTTGATCCGGTCTAGAATTTTTAAGATTGGAACGACGGGGACAATGGGATTAAGGGACCCGGTGGGCCCCCCAACGCAGAGCAGCGATGCGAGACCGTTGACCCGAAACCCTGGCTGGGAACACGAGTTCCCTCGTAATTTCCCCTATCGACGATCACGGCCTGAAACACCCGTTTGGCCCAAGCTAGACCTCTTCCTGTCATCATTTCCGTGCTCTCTATCACAGGCGATGCATCGCTTTCGACGATCCCCGTGCCAAACGAGTCAGCCAACGGGGGATGTCCGAGTGACGATCTTGACACCGTGCAGAACGGTGTGGAGAGACGTTGGATCCTCTTATGACTTAAGTGGCCCTGCCAATGTCCGACACGTCGACCCATTTTGTCTTTTCTTTCTGCTGTTGGGGTTTGTTGACGACGGTGATGGTTGATCTTTGAATGACTTTGAATAAGAACGTCTTTCAAGATTGAACGTCTTTGAACATGGGTGGAAACAAAGAGGTGCATGTCGCAAGTGCAAGTTCGACACGAGTCGACTCCACTTGGCGGGACGAGTCTCGGCCGGATGTGTGCCTGAGGCGACTCCGTACTTACGAACCACCGGGCCAGTAACTATGTACTAGGTAGGTACTGTACTACTATACTACCACCTACTAGACTATCAACGACTCGGTAGATACTTATTATAGATCATGCTCAAAGAACCTCATGAAAGAGCAGGCTCAAAGCCTCCCAAACTCGCCCTCGGGCACCGTTTCTTTGATAGACTCGTGTATATAGAAGACAGGCAAACCCGAGGCAAAGACGAGATATCAAAGGACATACATAGAACGTCAGAAAATGAAAGCACCCTTACGTGTAAGTCGGCAGAAGAGCACGGCCAGACGGACCCTAACGTCGATAGAACCCTGTGCCCCGAACATGGCCCCCCAACACCATTGCAGCGACCACCGTGGGATTTCCAAACGGCGCCAATCTCTGCTACCGAAACGCCGCCTTCCAGGTGCTCTTGCATTCCCCGGTCGTGCTGAATTGGGTGAACTGGTACAAGAAGCACCATGCCCCCACCAATGCGTGTCAGAGGGGCGCCTTCGGGGCACCCTGCAAGCTCTGCCTCTTGCACGATCTCAGCACGGCCTATTGGGCCGGCAACAAGAAGGCCGCCATCAATGCCCTGAAGACGCTGTCCGCCGCAATCTTCTGGACATGGAAGGGGGAGTCAGAACAAGAGGGTGACACCCAGGAAGACGCGCCGGAGTATTTTGAGCAAATGATTGAACAATTCAAGAAAGAAATCATCCCCATGATGTAAGTGAAATACCCCACTCGAGTCCCGCTGTCGACTAACCCGGCTGAAGTCGATCGGACTGGGATGAGATTTTCGAGATCCAGACGGAGGATTGGATCCAATGCGAGGAGTGTCAGGCACCGTCCGAGATTGCCGACCCCGAGTCATCGGTATTCTGGCGGCTCCCCGCCGCCGACGAGCCGGAGGGGAGTCGGCTCGAGAATGCCATCGAAGAATGGGGCACCATGACTGGCGCCAAGGTTGCATGCGAGAAATGTGGAGGTCACCGAACCACTCAACGCATGATCTTGCAACTCCCCGAGATGCTGTTTGTGCAGTTGGATCGCCAGAGGATGACCGAGGACCAGATCCTGGAAAGGACGTACCACCCAGTGAACATCGATGATCTCGAGATTGAGGACATGTATGTCGCGTGGAATGAGGACGCTGAGTATGAGCTGGTCTCGGTCACCCTGCATCATCGACAAGACCCAGGATGGCCAGGTGGGCATTATACCGTCCTGGCAAAAGGGCCGGGAGGCAAATGGTCCCATATGGATGATAACAACGAGATCATTACCTCGGGCCCAGAAGCGCTCACCGCCGATTTAGCCACCACCAACGCCTACACGTTCGCATATCGACGCTTGCCTCTCGCGGGCGAAGGGTGGGATGCAAAGTCTAAAGGGGCCACTGGAAAGAAAGCTGGGAAGGGAGCTGGAAAGGGAGCTGGGAAGGGAAAGGGAGCTGGGAAGTACGCTAAAAAGGCGCCTGGGAGTGCGGCAAATCTCGCGGCGAATGATACGTCGACTCTTCTGGACAGTATCGAGCAGCTCCTCGAGGAAAACCGAGCCAAGGGAAAAGACGAGTGGGATTCCGCAGCGGCGAAGAGGAAATCAGAGTGGAATGAATGGGCAGATGAGAGGGATGCAAAGAGGAGGAGGGTTCAGGACAATGATGACGATATTGAAATCGAAGATGCCGATGCAGAGGAACCCGAAGAAACAGCCGAAGGGGACCCTGCAGGGGGAGAGGGGGAGGGTCCAGAGGGACAGGCCAAAAAAGTGAAGAGTGTCTGGAAGGAGGAAAAGCACCGAGGCACACTCCGGATAACACTAACAGATGCAAAGGGCAATGTCACTTTAGATCTGCGGATGAAAGGACTCGCCACCAACTATCTTCATCGCCAAAATGCCAAAGCCGTCAGAAGTACTCCAGCGAGGGCGGCCAAAACCAAGGCCACCAAAAAGCTCACGAATGCCGCCAAAGCCAGGGCTGCTAAGGCCAAGGCTGGAGCAAAGGGGGTGGAGGTTGTAATGGAGGTCGTCAAAAAGGCCAAGACGAAGACGGTAGGAAAGAAAAAGGCAGTTGAAAGCTCAGAGTCGGAGCTGTCAGAGCAGTCAGAGCCGTAAGGGCTAAGGTTGGAAGTTTGGTGATATATATTTCTGTTCTGTAACATCTTTTTTGACAATGGACTTTATTGATCGTTTAATTCTTGAATTGCCTTCGGACATCAAACCTCTGATGCTGACCTTGCACTGTCTCTTTCCAAACGACTTTCTCCCAGCCTTAGACCTTCTCGACCGCAAACTGGTACGGAGCGTCCACTTCGGTATCACGGAACTGTTCCTCGTTGCCTCCACCGCATCACAGGAAAGCTACGAGGTTCGGCTGCACGCCTGGAACTGCAGCTGTGCCTCTTTCACTCTGGCTGCATACCGCTCCCAACCTGCAGAGACGACCCCCAGTCCAGAGCAGGTTCCCTACCGGTTTGGCGGGATATCTCAAACGGCCCAGATGGCCCCGGTCTGCAAACACATTCTAGCTTGTGTGCTGTATGCTCGCTGTCCCACGCTGGTGGGTGACGATACCGGATCGATTGCAATCTCCCGAGAGGAACTGGCAGGCTGGTGTGCTGGATGGGGCGGGTGAGATCTGACCAATGGCTCGAAGAATTACCATCTTCCCATCTTCCCGTTTGTCTCGTTGACCTGGAGCTGCTGTGACCCGCCCCAGGAACACCAACTGCATTGGGAACCCACTGGTTCGACGGGTTCGGCAATTGCTCACCGGTCACTCAGCCCCGGAGTTCCTCTACCTAGTACCACCGCCGTGGGTACGCTGCTGGCACACGCCCATCCTTGACCTGGTCCCTCCCAACTAGTATCTTACTACGCAGTCACGGGCATCTACACGCAGACCAAAGAGTACGGAGTAATGCCAGCTATTCTACCACCCGGCTGGTCAGAGAGTAGGAATCTAAATGTCATATTATTCACTCGACCATTCCGTTCGAGGAGAGATTAAGTCCCTAGTTCTTCTTCTTGTCGGAGCCTTCCTCCTCACTGGAAGCTTTCTTAACGTCCTTGTCGCCCTTGGCCTCCTGGTCCCGCTTGGTGTCACTCTCTTCCTGCTGCTGTCGGTTCTGGATCTTGTTCTCGATTAAGTCGTGGAAGGCGGTGATGGCCCGGATCAAGCTGCTGATGTAGATGGCCATCAATTGGTCATTGGTCTTGACACTCATGGCTCGCGCTAACTCGCTGTTCTCGATCTGGGGCTCTTGGCCGCTGATCCGCTGTGTCGCGGGCGGGGTGGACAGGTTGGGAAGGAGGTTGAAGACATCCTGGAGGTTACCCAGAATGGCGTGGTTGACCGGAAGTTCCTTGTCAAGAACTTTCTGGAGGTATTGCCCAATATCGCGTAGCCGCAGGTGCAATCCTTGCAGAGACTGCAGCTGCGACGTGATACGAGTGGAAAGTGTGCCGACTGCGACGTCCCTGATGTCTCGGAGCAGGTGCTCCACACCGATCTCCTCTGCTTCCTCGGCCTCGATTATCGACGGGGTGTGCACGAATGTTCGAGAGGTTGTGGTTCCATCCTGGAAAAAAGAGGCATCAGGGTCAGTTCCCGAGCCGGGGCGCGTGGTAACAACAAACTCACATCTTTAATCTCATCCACGGCGAAGTAGGCATCTGTAGGCACACCGACTTCCTTTGGTTGCACATCGACGATGACGAGCAGAGGATTGGGCGTGTACTTCTTGAAGAGCTCATTGATCTCCAAATCCGAGGCGCGGAGCTTGGGTCCTGAGTGGTACCAGCCGACTAGCTTCTCGCGAGCATTGATCTTCTTGAACATGTCCCTCATCGACTCGACGAAATTGTGATCCAAGAACCACACTGATGGGTCCTTCTCATCTTCCTCGAACGGGACTGGACACAGTCTGTCAGCGAATCTCTTTGAGATTGATCGAAGCTTTGTACTGACCGGCAAAACTGTTTGATACGCGGACATTATCCCCCGAGTTCTCCCCCAGCAGCACACCAACGACACGCTTCCGGGTACCCTTTGCTGTACGTCCATAGTGATCTGCGACGGAGAGGAGGACTAACGGGGCAACCGTCACGGAGCGGTTGACGAGGGATAGTGTGTCCGCCGTGGTGGCAGGCATCGTGAACGGGCGACGGGGATCTCGAAGGGGTCAAAGTCAAGCTATGGAAAGGGTATAAGCTTGAAGATCAAATCGAAACCAATGGGAATAGCAGAGTAATGTGAGACGAGAATGGATGGAGAGCGATGATGCACAGGTGCTGAGCTCTCCGCCACAGTGAGGCTGGTTCATTAGTAAGCTTTGTGGCTGGCATTCACCTAGGTATACAGGGGAAGTCCATCGTACAGTAGAGAGGATGGAGAGAACTAGGGGAGTAGGGAAATCGAGATAGAAGAATTGAGCGCCGAGAAGATAATCTACAAGCAGACTCTGGCAGACTCTGAGACTCTATACTGTTCGTCCATGAGTGAAGAAGAGGCGGCATATAGTATTGGAGTGAAGCCCGTGCTCCGAACCTCGGGCGCTAGGATTCTTTCCCTTCCCCATTTCTCCGGTTTCCCGTCTACTTTCTCTTCATCCATCCCCTCTCCTCTCTTATTATACAATGGCTCCCATCACTGAAGAGGCCGTCTCTGGCCTGAAGAACACCATCAACCAGCTGGAGGCTAAGGTGTCCGAGCTCGAGGGCCGTCTCGCCAATGGCGGAAAGCCTTCCGTTGCCGAGCAGATGCGCATCATTCTGATGGGCCCTCCTGGCGCAGGTATGCAATTGAACACGGTGGCAAGGCTACTGGGTACTAACGGTTTCCAGGCAAGGGTACTCAGGCTCCCAACCTGAAGGAGAAGTACTGCGCGTGCCACCTGGTAAGTTGAGGTTGGTCCAGACACAGCATGAACTCAATCGCTGACACAGGTCCTGATTAGGCTACCGGAGACATGCTGCGCTCTCAGGTCGCGAAGAAGACCGAACTCGGAAAGGAGGCCAAGAAGATCATGGACCAGGGTGGTCTTGTCAGCGACGAGATCATGGTCAACATGATCAAGAGCGAGCTTGACAACAACACAGAGTGCAAGAACGGGTACGTACATCTCAATTATTTCCCTGGAGAGTTTCTCTCTTCATTTACATGGTGCCTTGGCCGAAGTTAACACGCGTCCAATAGTTTCATCTTGGACGGTTTCCCCCGGACAGTCGCCCAGGCCGAGCGCCTTGATGAAATGCTGGGCCGCGAGAAGAAGCTCCAGCACGCCGTCGAGCTGCAGATCGATGACTCCCTGCTGGTCGCTCGTATCACTGGCCGTCTCGTCCACCCTGCCTCCGGCCGCTCGTACCACAAGATCTTCAACCCTCCCAAGGATGACATGAAGGACGATGTCTCAGGCGAGCCGCTCATCCAGCGCTCTGACGACAATGCCGACACCCTGACCAAGCGTCTGGCTACTTACCACGCCCAGACCACCCCGGTTGTCGAGTACTACAAGAAGACCGGTATCTGGCGCGGTATCGATGCCAGCCAGGAGCCTGGTCAGGTCTGGAAGAGCATTCTTGGCGTCTTCCGCCAGTAGGATGTACGGATTACATTTTAAAAGGGATTTGGGGGGTGATTTGGGACAATTTACCAGTCCAGGCTTCGCGATGCCTACCGTTTTCCTATGTTGTTTTTCTTAATTGGGGGGCACTACGGAGGCATGACTGGCGTTTTTTTGTCCACATATAGAACCTGGGTTGATCCCCTAAACGCCATGTATAGTAGTATGTGTGTACCTTTGGAGTACCAAATACACTCAAGACATGCATTGAACTTTCGAACTTTCACCAAGTTGTCTCCGTGATATCTGTAGGTTCTGTCCCAGGGTAAAATCCCAGTCTGTATAGTATGTAATGGCGACTGAATGCACAGATCTGACATTCTCTATCTAGTTATCCTATTTACACGCTCATCCGCCACTATAACTGCAAGGGATAGTCAGTCGACTCGATCTGTTGAGGATAGGTCAGACCGCCCTGCTTTCGGACCTCATCCATAACCTCCATGATGACGATGCTCTCTTCCCATGGCATGCCCTCACTCTCGAGCTTACCATCTCGGAGGCACCGGGCAACTTCATCGGCCTCCCAGTACATCCCATGACCCTTGCCCGGGAATGAGCCTTGAACCTCACGGATCTCACCCGCGCCCTTCTTCGGGATGATCCGGTACCGCTCTGGGCGGAACGGCGGGCCATACACCTGGATCTCGCCCTTGATGCCCTGAATCCGGATGGAAGGGCCCGAAGAGCCCTTCTCATCGGGATCGGCAGAGACACGAATGTTGGTCATGGCGACACCATGCGACTGGTGAGGATGTGGGCCATTGGAAGGGGTGCTCGTGGGGAAGTTGAGGAGCACGGTGGTGGACTCATCCGCCCCGGTGAGGTGGTATGGAGTCATCTGCGAGGAAACGGTGGGAGGCTTCCTTTGCTCCTTGGGGAGGGTGTGATAGAGAGTCTGGAAGACCCAGGTCAAAGAGTAAATACCCACTATAGATACCGCATCAATCAAGGTTCTCTGCTAGCAATCCACATAGAAGGAATGCCACGAAGAGGAAAATCCACACTACTTACAGTCCAAGAGGGCACCACCTGCCAGGTCCGGGTTCACCATGCGGTGGGTGGTTCCCCATTTCTCCTCCACATCATCGCCGAAGCTCGTATCGGCAAGGACACGGAGGACTTCACCGATCTCACCTCTCTGGATGAGCTCCCGGATTTGAATACTCAGCGGGAAATAGCGAGTCCAGACAGCTTCCATGAGGAAAAGATTCTTCTTGCGGGCAATGTCGATGAGAATCTTAGTCTGCGCGGCATTGACGGTGAATGCCTTCTCGCAGAGCACATGCTTGCCAGCCTCTAGGGCCAGCCTCACATTCTGATAGTGGTGCGAGTGTGGAGTTGCGACGTAGATAACATCGACATTGGGATCAGCCACGAGAGCCTCGTAGTCACCATATGCAGAGCAAGCAGTGTTGATGCCGCGAGCTGCGATGAACTGCTCAGCCTTGGCCTTGGACGAGGACGAAGCGACAGCCACAATCTGGTGGGCGACATCCGAAGCATCACGGACACTGGGATCGATGAGAAGGTCCTTGGTGAACGCTGACGAGTCAATTGATGTTTGTTTGGACATGTATATAGATCTTACTTTCGGCGATCCAGCCGGTGGCTACAGGAACCGTTAGTATTGTCTACCACACAGCTAGAAGGGCCATACCCATGATGCCCCAGCGAACGATGTGTGCCATAATGGGAATATCGAGTGTCGAGTGTCGAGTGTCGAGTGTTGAATGCGTGGGGGTGGGAGAGACAAGTCGGGGGAAGACCCGCCAATTTATAATCGATGCGACCCTCCAGGGCTGAGCGGGGCACAACGTCAGTTGTACTCGATCTACTGGGCACTCCGTACGTGAGGTATGAAACTGAGATAATACGGATAAATATCGATTCGCTAGAAACGCCATGCAATGCACAACCAGATTATTTTACACTGGCTCGGTCTTCACACGAGTCTTCTGGCTGGGAGATTCCCCCTGTGATGGGTTAGCGCTGGTCAAGATATCGAAATCAGATCACTCACTTCAGCCTTACGCTTGCCGAGGACCGAGTCGGGCGTGCTAGTCCGGGTCTGACGAGCCGGAGCAGGGCCTTTGGTGACTTCAGCGTAGCAGCTCGCATGATACATGCGAGGGCCAACCTTGGTGGCGTCTTGCCAGATCCAGTCCTGGACATCCTCGGACCAGGTCGATTCAAACTTCTCCTGGCAGATGGGACACGGGGTGTTGCGGAGGGTCGCATCGTTGGGGGCGCGAATCCATGGCTTGGAGGGTTCCTGTTTGGCACTTTCATCGCCGGCGGCTCCCTCTGCGGTGGCTTGGGGATCGGTGGCGCCGTTCTCGTCACCAGCCTCACGGGATTTGATCCAATCCTGTCAACAGTTAGCACTGAGTCCGGTCTGACCAGATTGAAGTAACATACCCTTTCGTCGACATACCAACTACGATTCTGAGCACGCCTGGAAGATTCGGTCATACGTTGATTGGTCTTGAAATGCCAGTCTAGATGGCGAGCCTTCATTTCCTTGCCTTTCTCGGTAGCAAAGAATCTACGACCGCATGTTCCACACCTGTTAGGCCGCGAGTCATACAGAGAGACAACGAGTCCGAACCGAGGGATTTTCATGGATGCCGTGGTCATAGGAACTCCAGAGGTGTTGGCAGCCTGGTTCAAGGATTGAGGCGGGTGAGCCCCATTAGACATGAAGTATGGCAAGGTAGCTGTGCCGGGCACTGGGGTCGAAGAGGCGGAGGGAGTAAGGGATGGGGGTGCTGGACCCGAGGGCAGAAGCCCACGAGCCCTCAAAGCCGCAATCAAGGGATTTTCGGGCTGTGGAGTGCTGCTCTGTTGGGGGATCTGCGGCATCTGCGGCAGCGGGAGGGGCATTGCAGGCGGTGGGGTGGGTTGCTGGCGTGAGGCGGTGGCTTTGATGAGCTCGGCAAGGGTACCCGGGTTGAGTAATTGTTGGAGCGGCTGTGAGACTGGTTGGGCCAGTTGAGCCGACTGAGCTGGAGGGGTGGACATTTGAGGCACGACCGGCGCACTTGCCACGGGATTGGGGGCCGCGGATGGAGGCCTCGAGGCCGCAAGCTGAGAGACTTGATTGCGGACCAGTTGCAGCTGGTCTTGGCTGAGTTGCTGCCGCTGTAGAATTGCTTGGAGGTCCACCAACGCTTTCAGGCGTTGCTGGCAAGCGGGATTGAAAGGACTATTCGCAAAGTCGATCTTGGCTGCCGCAATGAGGCCATCCACGTCTCGGTTGAGGTGATGCAAGTCGATATCCTGACGCTGATTCGGGGGAGGGGTCTGTCATCACGTTAGTCTCCCATGTAGAAGGTCCAGACATAGGCAGTCTTACTGATGTCGAATGGCCCGGGTATGGATTTTGTTGATTCCGCGCCCCGTGTGTAGTACTGGACCATCCCGTCGGCGTCCCATTGGCGCGGCCACGGTTGATCTCTGGTTGTGGGCGAGCCTGTTGGTGCTGCAGGGCTGCCGTGCGGGCTTTGATCAAGGCGCTTTCAATGTTTCGGGTGATATCCGGAGGAAAGACGGGGCGGGTGTCGAGCGATCCGGGGGCCGGTTGCTTCCAGGTATTGAGCATCTCATCCAGCTTTCGTCGAGTGTTGCTGTCGACCAGGGTGTAGACATTCATGAAGGTCTGGTACATGTTGCGACCCAGGAACAGCGTATAGGGACTTCCGACATTCTTGGCGATGGAGTCTGCTACATACAGAGCCGGAAGTTTCTGCTGCGGTGGTGTCTACATCTTGGTTAGAATGTTACCGCCAGGCGTCAGGGAACATACTGATCGGATGTGATTCTCCAGGACTCGGGAGATGGCCATGGCGTGTTCGGTATTCTCCTTGGCGATGACCGTCAGGGTCCGGATCTGGATGCCATCATTGGATGTTAGATCTTCCAGCGAACTCTTGTAGTCCTCTGCGATTTCGTCGGAGACGAGGCCAGACATGGTGATATGCGACGGGTCTAAGGCGAAGTCAACGTCTCGGGGCTGTTTGTTTTCCTCTGGGCCTCTCTCGTTGTTTTTGTGCCTCTTCTGTTTCTCTTCTTTTTGCAGATTCTGCTGAATCTCTTGCTCTTGACCTTGAGGGGATTGGCTTGTTCAACTATCAAGACGTTTTCTTAATCCTGGTCCAAACCGGTTCTGGATCAACATAGAGAGATAGTCACTTGTAAATGCTTGCTAGCTATCTGGTCGCAAAAAACAATATCCCCCTTCCTAACTACCAGGAGTGTCCAAGAACAAGGAAACAAGTGAACAAGTGAACAAGTGAACAAGAGAGTGAGAGAAGGCGAGAAAGTGAAGTGGGCGGGAAGAGGAAAGGGAGTGTCATGTGATCCGGTGCCACCTCACTTCTCCCCGGGGCCGTCGACCGCATCATCGCTCTACAGTACTCCCGTACACTCTTCACAATGAAATACTCTTTAGTTGCAGCTTTCCTGGCTTTGCCTCTGGCTTTGGCCGCTTCACTTAAATCCGTCGTCGTCACTTTCCCCAAGGGAACGCCTGACTCGGTGATCAACCAGGCCAAACACTCGTTGGTGGCTTCAGTACGGCACCTTAGTTAGCATACAGGTTCCTTGGTGAAACTAACTATTCACAGGGAGGTGTGATCACTCATGAATACAGTAAGTCCACTCCTGAGAAATTGATCGTTCCAGTGCTGACTCGACTCGATAGGTCTGATCAAGTATGACTACCCAAGCTGCTCGCGAACCATCTCTAATTATAGTTCTAGCGGCTTTGCTGCCGAGGCTCCCGCCAGTGCATTGCAGACCCTCTCCACCCAGGACGCCAAATACAAGCCGGACATCGAGGAGGACAAGGTGGTGAATGCGAATGGAGAGTATGCCGCCGCATTCTGATTGCATTTGGCATTCTGCATCCTGCATTCCGCGTCCTTTGGTCTGTTCATTTCCATCGTGCCACAGGCTGGCACAAGTCGGGTGCAAACACTCTGGATCATATCCACGCGATTATTACAACATATGGAGTCGGGTTAAATACGGAGGTCAGCGTCTGGGATTGGGTTATTTGATTTAGGACTGGGTTAAGGATAGTAACTGGGGTTTCTTGCGTCTCGTTCAATTTGTATTTGGCATGTCCATCCATGGATTCAGAGGCAACACTTATATACTCCATAGATGGTGCATAGTTCGGAAGTGATGTAGCAGAATCAGCATAATAAACATTTAAAAGAGTTGCGATATGACAGCTCGCATTCACAAATACCAAGGCCAAATGAACTTCGACTGCGTCGTACATGTAGTTGTACCTCAAGACCTCGGATACTCCAGGGCTGCATTCGCGTAGGGCCGATCATCCCCCGCTAGCTGATTCCGCCCCAAGCGCGTGGATCCCGCGAAACTTCCTTGAAACGGTATATCGCCTCAGGGGTCTAGGAGATGCTACAATTGGGCATTTAATTCTCTTCACTTTGCATCATGGCATCGGAACACACTGTGACCAAGGTCCTGCTGGAGTGGATCAACAGCTTCTCCCTGGGCAAGACTCTTCGGACTATCGACGAGCTGACCGATGGAATTATTCTCTGGGAGATTCTCCAAGACATCGATCCCCAATATTTCCTCGAGGAGATCCCAGAGCGCAACGCCTCGGACCATTGGGTGGCCAAGTGGCAGAATCTCAAGCACATCCACAAACTACTGCTCAACTACATTCGACACCAGAACGATGATACCTTGCCCTCCGGCCTCGATCCTTCCCCCGACCTCGAATCGATCGCCGAGAAGGGATCAGGGAAGGAGACAAACAAGTTGCTGAAGCTTCTCCTGATCGCAGCCATCAGCTCCCCTAACGCCGGAACGTACGTGCAGACACTTCAGGAATTGAGTACTTCGACGCAGGAGGGACTCAAGGATATTATTGAGGAGGCCCACAATGGACAATTCGAGCCCATGGACGCGGCGGACGAGCTGAGAGAGGATCTGGCCAAACACGATCGCCCCGTGGATCTGGAGCTGCAGTTCGAGGAACGCGTCGGCAAGGTCCTAGCCGAGAATGACCGTCTTACCCACGAGAAAAAAGAGTTGGAGAAGGCTCTGGAGGACTTGCACAACCGCCTGGCCCGTCTCCAGGAGAACAACGACACCTTGCAAAACCGCCTGGCCTCCACCGAGGACCGCTTGGTTACCCTGAAGTCGGGGAAGGGTGACATTGGGTTCAACGCAAAGGCCTTGGAGAGCAAGACGCGCCAACAGGATGATTTGATCGCTTCCCAGGAAGCTAAGTTGACTGCGGCACAGGACGAAATAGATAGCCTCCGCATGACCGTGGAGTCCTTGCGGGTCAAGAACCAGCGCTATCAGAAGTTGCAGGATGACTATGATGAACTTCGCACCGAGAAAGACCAGCTCGCGCGCAAGGCAAACGCGGCCGAGAAATATCGTCAGAAGCTCCAGGCCAGTCAAGATTTCGAGAAGGAAAACCAGACCCTTAAGAATCAGATCAAAGATATCCAGCAACAGCTGAAGGATTCCGACTCACAGCAACGATGGTCTGCCGAACGCGATGTGGAACTAGAGGAATATCGCAAGCTGCTACCGCAGGTCGAGCAGGAGTGCAATGAGATTCAGAACTTGAAGAAACAGCTCGAGTTCAACAACCACGCCCTGACAGAGCGGCTAGAAAGTGCAGACGAGCAACACGAGAGAGACGACGCGCTGATCAGTGAGCTGCGTGAACGCCTAGGCGAGATTGATGGCTTGCCAGGGAGCCCATCTCCTGGCTCTGAAACGTCGAAGATGCAAGGGACTTTACACAAGGACTTTGAGGCAATCGGCGTGAAAGAGTCCCAACTGTGTGTTCTCATTCTTGGCTTTTGATCTTGATCTGATACTAATTGTGGCAGCAAATCCGAGAACGACGACCTGAAAAGGGAAATGGAATCTGTCAAACCCCCTTCTGCAGTAAGCCCAGACCCTCCCGTCGACTTTTTTCCCCCTGCGTGTACTGACCAGAATTAGCCCGGCTCTCATACTGGAGGCTTTTCTGAAAGCTTCGCTGCATCTGTGCAGCTGGCACGCTCTGGATCCTCGCAAAGGTTTGTTCATGTCCTAACATGGTGATAAGTCTCTCTAATCTTTCTGCAGCGATGACTACTGGAAACTATACGAGAATTATACTAGCGCACTCCAGAAAATTGCAGAAGTGCAAGACACCTTGGAAACAACCAAGAAAGACCTTTCCGACACACAAGCCGAGCGTAAGTTTACCATTCCTACATTTTGGATTAATGCTGACAGTGCTGGAGTTGGTCTTGTGAATATGGAACAGGTCGAGATGCTCAAAGGACTCGAGGAACACACCTCGACTGAGCTCACGAAGATACGGGGTGATTGGGAGAGCCTGACACATAACGTTCACCACCTGGAGGCTGAAGTGGACGCTAGCCAGACGTTGGTGCGTGAGGTTTGTGCAGAACGCGAAGAATTGCGTAAGATGCTTGACAACAAGCAAAGCGAGATCAGTTCCGAAGACCAGGAAGTGATGAAAGAGATGCAAATGCTTCTGGGCGAGTTCGAGATCCACAACGGTGAGGGCGAAGAAGTACCGCAGAAGTCCAGCTTTGAGCTTCTGAAACAGTGCGCTGGAGTTCTGGAGAAGAACGTTGAACGGCTCGCCCAACGAGCAGAGGTCGGTGCCCGTGTCGCCCATACCCCATACCTGTTTTGCTGACCGAGGCTGGCTTCGACAGTATATCCAGCAACAGAATGAGCTCGTCAAGTCGCTTCGTGAGCGTATGAAGAATTACGAAGAGAACCTAGATGACGGCATCCCCAAAGAGCGCGAGGTAGGTCTATCATGGCCCTCTTTATTGACTGTATGCACGAACTGACTATCCCTCCAGGTTGAACTTCAGAACATCATTGATAACCAAGCTCGGGAACTCAGCCTGGTGGGCTCAGCCTGGTATCATCTGCAAAGCCGTTGGCAGAACAACAACATGACTGTGTCGCGATACCGACATGGCAGCAGCACAGGAGACTCCAAGGGCTGGCTGGCAAAGCAAAGAAATGCTGTCGCTGGTCAGTAGAATGCCTGTGAGGCTCAACCCCGAAGCACTGTGCTTCATTTGCGCCCTTTTCTCTGTTCTTATCTTTGGCATTTGGTTTGTATGTTGATATTCCCACTAGACATTCTGTCATATTCTTGTGATTATTCCTATCCCTGCCCATATGAAATAGAATTGCTGTGACTTGAAGTTCGACTTCATTTGGAGAGTGGTGATTTCATTTGCGTATGTATCCTTTAAAAGCCCAAGGCTTGTACATACAAGTAGAGTGAGTTCGTCGCATTCCAATGTGCTACCTGAGTAGAGCCCCGTAGGAATAAACATGTCTATGAGAAATACAAAAGCGGTCTGGGGGAAATGACCTGAAGAAAGGTGAAAAAAAGGGGGGGATCTAACAATTATTAAACGCGGTCTCTATACAACCTGACCGAAAGCGGGAATCAGAGTCTGTGCCAGCCAGAAGCTGAAGACCAGCTTGGGGCCTGTCATCAGCAGCTTGGGGGTGAGACCCTTGAAGAAGCTGGTGGGACCCTCGTTCTTGAGCATCTTGGAGATGATCTTGGCGCCAGACTCGGGGTTGTCGAAGTTGCGGTTCTGGATACGGGTCTTAATGACATCGAGAGGGGCGGAAACGACGAGAGAGGCACTGGCACCGGCGACAGAGGCGACGAAGTTCTGGCCCCAGGTGGCCTTGTTGTAGTCGCTCAATTTCATCCATTCCTTGGCGAAGGCAGATCCACCGAACAGCTGGTGAAATTAGTGACAATGCGAGGGTGGGAGACAAGGAGGACGTACAGCGAAAGATCCGGGGGCGTTACGGGCGGCAGTCCAGCCAGCACCACGGTACAGACCCATGCCCTCATCGGCAATAATCTTGAAGAGACCACGGCCACGGAAGGCCTCGGGGTTGGTCTGACGCTTAATCTTAAGGACGTCGAGAGGGAGAAGGACAATCTCTCCAATACCGATCAAACTAGAAGGTTTGGGTTAGATGACGTCTCACATGCGAAGCCCGAGGAACTATACCTTCCAGCAGAGGCGTGCATAATGGCCTTTCCGGTACCCTTGCCAAATGCCTTATCGAAGTCATCACCGTGGTGCTTAGCGAGGTAGTCGCGAGCGAAAGGCTGACCACCGTACTTGTAGATTCGCTGGAGAACCTATTGATTGGACGTAATGTGAGCTGGCCATTCCTCTCACCAGGGGCGCGCAACGGCAGAACGAACCTTGTAACCGGCAGCGTATCCCAGACCGGGGAACAGCGATGTGAACTTGCGACCAATGGGGGCATTGGCGTGCTCCTTGAAGACAACCTCCTTGAAAGCGGCAGCGTTGGAAATCTACCCACAACCCAGTCAGCAACAGACTCATCCACAAGATCATGCCGCTGTCAACTCACGCGAGTCTGGTTGCTCATCAATCGCTTGGCAGTGGTGTCAACCTGTGCATGTCAGTACCAGAACACCTTGCCATCGGGCATTGTGCATTGTGCATACAGGGTGGAAGATCATCAATTCGGCGATACCAGCAGAGCCTAGCACAAGTCAGACAATTGTTGCAACCAACACCATTGGGACGACAAACCGGAACCGAGGAGTCGCGCGGTGGCAGACTCCTTCTTAACATCGTTGGAAGCGGCGGGAGACATTATGGCAAGGGCAACAAGCAAAGACAGAGAGAATGACAACGCCGATTCCAGGAACGCCGTCGGACTTAAATTTTATCGTACGGCACGGGCGGCGCTAGTCCCGTTTCGGGTACCTCGGGGCCGCCATCGGACTATACTGTGGAGCCTGGGCCATTGGACGACTTGCTACTTTCGACTCCGTGCTACCAGAATACTACTAGTACTAATAGAAGGATATGGACTACTCACAGCACTGCAACCATTCAATCATGCTCTCTGACTCTCGATCTAAAAAGAAAATTGGGATTTCCATCAAGGTTCATCGCCCTGAGAATCAGAACTAGAGTCTCCAAGTCGAAGCTTTGAAATGATTTGGGTTGGTAGCTAAACAGCATACTATTCGTCAAGCAAAGTGGGAAGAAATAAGAAGAACACCGTGTGAAACGCCAGGGACCCCCGCAAAAAAACAGACAGTCTCCCCAAGGTCGTAGAAGCCTTCTCGGTTGCTCGTTCCGTCGATGGTCAGAGTAGCCACGGAGAGGGAACAGTTCCTCGTTCAAAAAGGACTAAAGGGCCATTACAGGTCACCGAAGGTGTTCTCTCCCGAGTACCTAGTCGTGGTGTCAGCGGAAGTCTATGATATAGAGCATGTGATAGAAGGAGGGGAGAAGCGTACGTGATGTACAAGAAGCCATCTTCGTCCTTGTGCTCTTCGTAGATACTGCTCATAAGCGCAGCAGTGGGAGGCAGGACCTCGTCGACGAAAATAAAGATGGCCTTCTCGGGGGAGAGCTTGATGCGCTTGCGGATCACGTAGACGAACTGTCCTACTGTGAGGTCTGCCGGCACGAGGTACTTCTTCTTGTCGATAGTGGCAATGTCGGACTTTTCCACCTTTTCGCAGATGACCTGTAGATGGAGTGTCCGTTAGCTACCGAACAAGCGGTGAGGACCTGGAGGATGGTTGCCCGAATCGCAATGTCTGCCCCGTGCCAGAGTGTCAAGTCAGGAAACCTACGGGAATGCGGTCGGCATATTTCTGGCGGATACGCTCGGCCTCGGCCTTGCGCTTCTCAAAAGGATGCTCGTCCTTGAACTTGGATCGCATCTTGACTGATAAGGGTTGATAAGTAGAGCGGGTCGGGTGGGGAGTCGGGTTAAGATACCAGAACACTCGTTTGTTACGAAGGAGTAGCTGGAAGGGTGAAGGTGAAAGATCTTAAAGTGAAGAGAGAGAGAGAGAGAGATGAAGAGGGGTGATAGAGGATGACAAGGCGACTTCCCCCGCTGACGTTACGGTAATACCATCACGGGATCCATGGGCGGTGAGTCTGAGTCACGCGGCAGAACGGTAATCAGGTGCCTCTGACGGAGTGACTCCTCAATTACTTCTTCACTGGATGGGTATATAGGATGCCTCTTCATGCTACCTGGGTACTGACAAGGTGCTCCTCGGTGCCTGTAAATCCGACAGTGTCCAGTTAGGTCTCTTTCCAATCACGAAGCGTCGAATTCTAAGCTGCAAGGGCCCAGGCTTATCGCGCTTATCTCAGCTGTGCAAACAGCACAAACGCCGGGCTGTCGTACGATTTGAGCGTTGCGTGGTTGGCAACATTACTATTTCTTCATTTCAACCGCTTTCGCAATTGCTTCTTTGTACAAACCCTACGTCCCTGGCGCTTGAAGTGTAACTGGCTACCCATACTCCGACTTGGTACTCCCCACTGCATTGCGCCCTCCGCCCAATTGCGAAAATGGCCTCCCGGTCATACGCACCTCTACGGAGGTCGCTTGCTCACTTGTCTACACGCAACACTCGCATTGCCAGCTCCCGTGTGGGCCATGCGATCCGCGGCTATTCTACCGGACAAAAGCCGCCTCAGCCAAAGCCATTCACCGTCTGGCGGCCCTATCTGCGCCTTGCTTTTGGCGTGCCATTCATTGGCGCAATTATATACTCCATGGTATGAAAACCTCTTCCACGAAGAATTCCCCGTGCTCATTCATGACAGATGACAGAAGAAGTGACGGAACTCGATGCTCCCTCGATCGTCGAGGTGGATGAAGCCCTCAAGCAATCGTCGAAGATCAACGACTCCTCGCCGATGCGTTTGCGGATGGAAAAGCTGATCAAGCAACACCAACAAAAGATCATCGAGGAACTTGGCAGAATAGATGGGCAAGAATTCAAGACCGATACCTGGTCTCGCCCCAACGGTGGTGGTGGTATCTCATGTGTACTACAAGATGGAAACGTCTTCGAGAAAGCGGGTGTCAACGTCTCTGTGGTGTACGGCAAATTGCCCCGATCCGCCATTGAAAAGATGCGTGCCGATCACAAGTCCTTTGTCGGTTCGGATGTGGAGTCGCTGGATTTCTTCGCGGCTGGTCTCTCGCTAGTACTGCACCCTCACAACCCCATGGCACCGACGGTGCATCTCAACTACCGATACTTCGAAACCTCCGACCCCAAGGACCCTATCAACGGAGATAAGAATTGGTGGTTCGGAGGTGGCACGGATCTGACCCCGACTTACCTTTTCCCGGAGGATGCCCAACATTTCCACAAAACAATCAAGGATACCTGCGACCGCCACGACGCGACATATTACCCCAAGTTCAAGGCTTGGTGTGATAAGTACTTCTACATCCCCCACCGCGGGGAGTGTCGCGGTGTTGGAGGTATCTTCTTCGATGATCTCGACGCCAACTTCCTCCAGACCTCTGCCGGCTCCTCTTCCAATCCCCAGGAGACCCTGTTCTCCTTTGTTTCCGATGGATTGGCGTCTTTCCTCCCGTCCTACGTGCCTATTATCGAGCGACGCAAGGACGAACTTTATACCCCCGAGCAAAAGCAATGGCAGCAGCTTCGTCGGGGCCGCTACGTTGAATTCAACCTTGTTTACGACCGTGGAACCAGCTTCGGACTCCGCACGCCAAATGCCCGCATCGAGAGCATTTTGATGAGTCTTCCGCGGACCGCTAGCTGGGCCTACATGGACCCAGTCTCCGGCACCCGGACAGAGAACATGACTGTGGATGAAGATGATCTGGCAGAGGATAAGAAGAGTGAGAAAGAGCTGATGGATGTTCTCCGACACCCTCGGCAGTGGGCATGATGGGCCCATTCTGTTATATAATTGTACTATTTGGTCTTTTTTAATATCTGAGACATGGACATGTCTCGAGATTATGTATATTATTGGCATATACTTCTGTGCTCCCCGTTAGAAGTCGAAAGACTCCCGGCCAATCTGGCATTTCTGATCATTTCATCATGATGCAACCCAGAGAGCTGCACTCGTTGGATAGGCGGCTCACGCAAGCCACCTGGGCAATGTTCAGTAATCATTTATGCAACCGAGGGCCCCAGTCGGTGCAACAGGTGAGATTGTCAGCATTTCTAGAACCTTCACGAGCATCAATCATCACAGCCTCCCAGAGGTGCGATCATGAGAATATAAAAAGGACAGAAGGGAGATTCTAGCGTTCGAAATCCTCTCAGATCTCACTTCATAAGAACCCTTGATATCTTTCCCATGGCTGAAATCAAGCACGTTCTGGTCGTTGGGGCCAGTGGCAATGTCGGCAGAGCAGCAATCAACGCCTTGCTGGAGCACAAATTCCACGTCACTGCCCTCACTCGGGAGTTATCCAACGCTACGTTCGCAGCGAGCGTGAAGCACCTCAAATCCGATTACTCTGAAGCCTCGCTGGTGGAGGCGTTCACAGGCCAAGACGCTGTAATCAGCACCATGTCTAGTGTGTCACCCGGAGGTGCACTAGCATCCCAGAGGTCACTCATCGATGCAGCCATCGCGGCGAGAGTGAAGGTCTTTTGTCCCTCCGAATTTGGCATCGATAGCTCTGATCGCTCTGCATCCACGTACATCCCGTTCCTCGCTGACAAGATCGACACGGTTGACTACCTCAAATCCCAAGAGGACAAGATCTCATGGACGGCCGTCATCACGGGCTGCATGTTCGACTGGGGATTGAACATTCCCGGCTTCGCGGGCTGGAATATCCCCGCCCGCACGGTGACCATTTTCGACGGTGGTGATATCCCCTTTGAGGCCACAAACATCGATCAAGTCGGAAAAGCGTTGGCGAAGTGTCTGGTACACGCGGATCTCACCCAGAACCAATATGTCTACGTCAATAGCTTTACTACCACCCAGAACGAGATTCTCCAGGCGCTTGAGCAAGTGACCGGCGAAAGCATCATGACTTCGGAGGGCACTGTGGATGAGTTGTGGAATGACGGAGCTGCCAAGGTGAAGGAAGGTCAAGGGCTAGGTGTGTTGGGAATGATTGCGGGAGCCATCTATGGCAAGGGGAACCTGGCTCGGTTTTCTTCCAAAGGGCTGTGGAACGAGAAGCTAGGGCTGCCACAAGAGGATCTAACTGAGTTCTTACGAAAATATGTGACAGCGCAGTAGTGGTCTTCCACGGCTGGGCTCATATATGTCACCAACTCTTGTCTTCAAGGATATCAACATACATTTGATCGCATCGACTATTGATTCTGCCCATTTCTACGTATGAAAGGAGATATTGTACCCTTTGGCACTGCAGCTAACCGATCAAAAATAGAAGTGATAGATCGCTTCAATAGCAATGCCCAAATGGTTGTGCATCTGGGCATGCGGCAAGACTACCTAGGTACCACTCATACCAGGAAATTAGATGCGCCTCCGTTCTTTGGCTCATCCCTTGCCTGATTGAGACCCCCAATGCAGCCAATGCCATTCAGTAAAGCCACTACAGTATGAATAAGATTCTCTAGAGCCTGACAGTCCGCCATCCACCGTAAATTCAAGGTTGACAGCAACCTTAGAAGGATGGAAGGCAGCTGGGCATTACGGATCTCGCAGTGATTTTTTATCGAACAGTGAGTACATTTCAGTTTCAGAAATACTAGGGATACGTCATTTTTATAATCAAAAGACAACCAAAAGGTGCATACTATGTGTACGAGGGAAAGCCATATTGGGCCCGATTAGCCGAGCATGATGTCGGCGAGGGCTCTGTCCGATTTTCGCGCGAGTAACTGCGCTGCCGCAGCAATCCTGTGTGCCAGTTCGTCTGCTTCTCGAATCTGTAGGATGTGGGCTGGAGCGCGGATGGAGATCTCGAGACCATCTTTCCCAGCCATCGAGAACACCCATACCTCTAATCGCATCACCTGGTGCATATATGACTCTGTAATATGTTGTAATGTCTGAGGATTCTTGAGTCCATCCAGAGATATCTCCAATGTTGTATCCAAACTCTGGTGGTGGAAGATGGCACCCAGTGCTGTCTGTGGATTCCAAGGAGTGCAGTGCTCGACGATGTCGGCAAGGTCCATGTCGTCGTAGCTTGTGGTTTGAAGGTGTTGGTCTTGTACGTGCCGGAGATAATAGGCTGCATCCCATGTTGGTTGAATGTCGATGCGAATAGGGAGGAAATTGAGACAAGCCCCCAGAATACTTTCAATTCCAGAAAGGGGAAGCCCACTGCGTCCGTTGACTGTTTGACTGAAGACAATCGCTTCCTTATGGGTCAACTGGCCAAGCACGATTGCACCTGCGGCCTTGATCAACGTGGCCATGGTGACCCCAGCTGGAGGCTCGAAAGATGTGACAACTGCTTTTGCGTCTACTGCTTTAGAACCTTCCGCTTGGGCTTTTCGGTCCTCGTTAGTGAATCTGCATTCCTGTAGGTCGGTCATAGTAGAGCCTTCCAGATAGTTGCGCCAAAATGCGTAGTCGGCGGTATGATCTTGCTGGGCAATACATTCAATATAATCGGAAAATTGTCGACTGAAAGGGAGAGCGCCCTTGCC
This sequence comes from Penicillium olsonii, assembly GCA_911174995.1. Taxonomy (NCBI): domain Eukaryota; kingdom Fungi; phylum Ascomycota; class Eurotiomycetes; order Eurotiales; family Aspergillaceae; genus Penicillium; species Penicillium olsonii. The sequence continues at coordinate 29,597 of CAJVNO010000026.1, read as the reverse complement.
GTAAGCCACGGCCAGGTCCTCGGTCAGGGTTGACAAAGAAATCCCATCGTATTGGGCGTGAGACAGCCTGAGTATCAAAGCGTGTTGATCTGCCTCGGGGTTCGAGACAAGCATCAGCCGAAATGGGAGAAGATCCATTGGTAGCGACTCGGGCTCATGGCCCCAGAGCTTCTCGGCTACGGCGGAAACCTGGCGAGCAGTCGTGATACAGTGCAGCTGTGCCTTCATATCTGGTAGAGTTACCTGAAGAGTGCGCTGGCCACTTTGGGTGAAGAACGTTCGCAAAATACTGTGTTTCTTGACCACCATGTTGCACGCGGCTTGCAGGCGATCCGTGTCCAAATTACCCTCCAGGATATAGGCAAACCAGTCGAAGCAACTGCGATCAATGAAGAACATTTGAGACTTGCTGACTGGAAGAATCAGCGGTGTCTGTGAACAGGATTCCAGCAATGAGGTTTGATCCCGCAGGTAGGAGAGACAATTTGCATGGGCGTCTTCTTCCACCAGACACACCTGTTGTTGGCGAGGGTTCAAGACGTTCAAAACCTTGGCACTTTGGGCCATTCCACGTAGATTTGAGGACGTGAAGATGTCTGATGCTGTCAAGCCTAGTCCTTTGATGCGTGCCATTGCAACAGCCCGCATGGCAACGATTGAGTCACCTCCCAAACTCAGGAAATCGTCTTCAGGCCCCAGTTGATTCGGGTCGAGGTGAAGGAGATCTGTCCAAATTTGAGCAAGGATCCGCTCTGTATCAGTCTCCAGAACACCAGGGCTCTTTTCGGTGAATTCTTGCACGGTGTTAAGCGTCTTGAGCTGATCCCAAGTCATCTGGGCAACTTCCTGGCGTAGTCGACGCCGGTCCTTTTTTCCCGGGATGGTCTTGGGCATTGTCCCCAGTTGAAGGAAGAGAGAAAGAACCATATATCCTGGCACGAGCTGGGCCAGACTCAGCTTGGCCAATTGAACCCCCGCGCAGAAAGTCTCGCTCGCATCCAAGAAAAGACGCCCATCCCCGGTAGGCCTGTCGACTGTGAGGATGAAGGCTGTCAGAGAGGGAACCGCATTCGACTCTGTGGGAATCACCACATCTATCACGACGTCGGCCACTCTCGGAAACAGGGAACGGAGATGGTGCTCTAGCTCGCTGGACTCCACCCGTTGACCGCGGACCTTGAGCTGGTGGTCTTTCCGGTCCATATGGCAGATGCTCCCATCGGGATTGAAACGAGCCAGGTCACCGGTCTTGTAAAGGACGGCTGGTCGGTTTTGACGAGTCGGCACATGTTGATCCATCCAGGAGGGCGGAAATACAAATGATAGCGCTGTTTGTTGCGCAGCGTCAAGATAGCCTTGGGCCAGATTGGGGGTGTCGATGAGCAACTCCCCCACTGCTCCTATTCCTCGCAGCTGTCTGTGGTCATGAGGGTCTACAATCCAGCATCCTCCACTAACTGGGTATCCGACTGTTTGCTCAGAATCGGAGGAAAAGATGGGATCTGAGACTGCAAAGATCCCCGAGCATTCCGTCAGTCCGTATATCTGGATGAGTCGAGCAAGACGCCCCCAATCGGCTATGTGGCTTTCCTGAACAGGCTCTCCTCCGAGAACAATTGATTTGAGATATCCCAGATCCGGTGGGGAGAGGGTGCTCAAAGTGGTTGGAGAGAGTACCACCCAGTCCACCCCCCATGTCGTTGATGACCTGTGAAAACGAATTCATGCGGCTTGCACTCGACGGAATACACAGAGTCGCGCCACAGCTGAGGGTGCAGAAGACTTCGATCAAAGCCATGCCAAATCCAAGGGAGGCAAACTGCAGAACCCGGCTATCTGACTGTAAGTATAGAGAGGTACAGTGACTGGCGATGGAGGCAAAAGCAGCATGTCCCACAACGCAGCCCTTGGGCTCACCCGTACTGCCCGATGTGAACAAGCAATACGCCGGTGAGGTACGACCTGGGTATCCAAAGCTCGATCCCGGTCCGTCGGCCCACTCATCCTGATGATTCTCCCCTATTGCAATAACCGGTATACCCGTATCGTGCAGGGAGCCAAACTGTTCATCGCAAGCTAGCGCTACATGCGCCTTCGTCTGGCGTACGATACTCGAGAGGCGCTCTGCCGGTACACTGGGATCAACAGGTACAAATGCCGCTCCGCATTTATTGATTGCGAGCATGGCAATGATGGCCCAAATGGACTTTTGGAAGCAGACCGGAACGAAAATATGTGGTCCGACGCCGTGATGGTTGAGATAGGACGCCAACTTGGACGAGAGAGCGTCCAGCTGAGAGTATGTCACAATGCCATCCCACGAATCTAACGCGGGCTTCTGTGGCATCTCGAGAGCTTGTTGATGAACCAATTCATGCATCAACCGGTCACCCGTCTCGATAGATCCATGGGCGTTCCATCTCTGCATTCTCCTGCGATCAGAGCCAGCAAGATCCCATAGATTACAAACTGTCTGTGTAATGTTTACTGAGGCACCTTGGCTGCTATGTCCTGCAATTGATGCAGTATACTTGACGCATGGATCGTCAACATAGTCCACTCGCGCCAGGTCATGACTACTCGGAGCTCGTCTCGACTTTGGTATAGAGAAAACAAGACATCACACGCCTTTGTTCCACTCATTTGATGTTAGACTAATTCAAGGAATGGATCTCAGGTTGTCTTACCTCTGAAGCTTGCAGATGTTCTTCTATAAGCTCGTTCGACGTGCATGACTGGGCATCAGCAACAATGACACCAGTGTTGGGCGGACCACGATTGTCGAATTTGATGGGAATCCACGATGAGGCTTTTAGTACCTTTCTCAATTGCATATTATCTTTAATATCGACGGTCATAGGCTCGGGAGGTGCCCAGGATCCTTGCTGTCCCGGGCTATTCATCCACAGCTCGGTGACGGGACATTCGACATAACGACGCAGAATCACGGACCATAGAGCTCCCAGAACAAAGTTCTCCTGTTGCTTGCTTTCCGCGCCGATCTGGGCGATATGGGCTGCTACTGCTTGAGGTGCTTCGGCACTCGCCCATTGCTCACACCCCCCGGGGGTCTGGTGCAGTGGAGGAAAAACGCATCTTTCGCCATGACTAGCGTCTGCCCGGTCAACTGAAACCATCCCAGGCACTCTGACTGTCGTTGAACTTGGGAGAGCAGGACACAAGGTTCAAATGCGGGTTGACAGAACATGCGCACCATACTCTCAGCAGTCAACAAATATCACAAAGTACGGAGTACTTACTCTGTACTGCACGCCGAGTTGACTGAGCGAATAGTGGAACATGCTTGGAGCGGCACTCACGGCACTCAACAGGTCCCTTGCTCCTTTGTCGAGAAAACTCGCTGGTGCATATACGGAGTATCACTTCGGGGTTATGCTGCCTTGGGTACGACAACCTGCGTGTACAGTAGGCCCTTGCTTGGCCCATTGCAAGCCATGCTGTACGAATTCGACAGCTCTCTCTCTTCTCTCGGTTGATTTCATTTTCTTCAGACTATAAGCGACCAGTCTCAGTGCGTCTACTCCATTCCCCACATGAATATGGTATTTGGGGAAGATCACCGCAGGGATGCAGATGCATCAATGCCCAGGTGTAAAGCATAATACTCCGTAACTCTGCACTCCAGTCCCTTTGCTACTTCGGCTGGACTCCGTACCCCGTATTTTGTATGTCCTCCGTGCATTGCTTTAAGCACTTGCTGATAACAGCGAGCAGAGCCCAATTGCTCTCACCTTAACATTAGTGAGTTGGCGATATGATCTATCACCTTTGAGGTGATGGTGCAGATCCTTCCTCTGCACGCAATAAATAGTCGCTCTTTCAGCTCAAGAAAAGAGGATCTTGACTGGATCTTCATGCCAAGTCTATATGTAATGACAGACTGCATGTGAGAAATCTCAAAGCCAATGCTGAGGCCCGTATGTACTCCGTACGGAGTACGGGCAAGGTCGGGCCGGCCTAGAAGAGAGAAAACACAACAATTGCGATACAGCTGAGGCTCATACCTTGCAGGGACACCTGTTGATTTTTATCCCCGCGGAGGATTGCTTTCATATGAGAAGGTCGAAAGTAGGCAACGGCAGATTTTGCAGATCTCAAAGTATCTGTGCCTGACAATGACCAAGAAACTGCCAGTTCAACGACCAGCGACAGACGCTGTCTGTATATTCCCGCGACTCACCAAAACGGAGGTCGATGGGGTCGCATACCATCAAACAGACCCGGTGGAAGTGGCTATCGGGTCCGTTGAAAAAGTTCTCAAGAGCGAGGATATCGCCCTGAGCTCTTTTGTCTTGGTGGCATGGGCTGTTACATTGCGATGTTTCACCGAATGCCAAACAGCACAGTCTTGGGTGGGAAGTGGCATCGAGGATTCCAACATGAGTGGATTGACAGATATTCTTTCCATTCCAATTGAGCCCGAGAGCTCACTGAAAAGCCTGTGCCAGTCGAAAAAATAGAAAATGACACATCTCCGTCGTCCGGGGCATGCTCCCTGCAATATTGGCATTGCATTTGAAGACCCTGTCTCTATTTCCTGTCCGACCATACGCGAAGAGCAAAACGAATCCTACGATCGGCCCTCTGTAAGTAGTGACTCTGTCAGACGGAATCAATCGGGACTGACTGTGTATGGCGATAAATCAGGGCTGTGAGGTGTGCTTGCAAGTATGTATCGATCTGAACCATCTGCGACTGTCGATTCGATATCGAGAAAGTCTGCTATCTCCTACTGCCGCAGAAAATGTGCTCAGTACCGTTCAGCAAGCTATTCTCAGCGGAATCTGCGATCTTCCAGTGCCAATAATGCGCCTTTCCCTCTTTACAAGTCGACATCAAAGCCATATCGAAGATTTCCAGAGACCACCCTCAGCCCTAGACATGCCGCCAAAGTCCTCTTGGTGGGAGGAGCTGAAGATTTCCGTGTTGGAGCAGGCAGGCAGGCGTGATGCAGTAGCGCTGGATGGGTGGGACGGTGTGTGTACATATGGAGAGCTCGATGAAATGTCGTCTCGAGCCGCTGCTCACTTGCAGAGTATTGGAATAGGCTCGCAGATGATGATTCCAGTGTGTTTTGAAAAATCCATTTGGTCAGTCATTGCAACCATCGGTGTCCACAGGACTGGGGCTGCATTTGTTCCTTTAGATCCGGTCTTGCCCACTGCGCGAATCCAAAAAGTGGTGGCCTTGACGGAGTGCAAGTTTGTCGTTGTTTCATCCACTCAGCAGCACCGATTCGAAGGCTCGTCGGTCACTCCAGTCATTATCAACCAGTCATTATCAATGGAGAGGCTTGGTCACTTTTCCGCTCGCGAATGCACTTTCGCCGTCTGGAGTTTCCATGGAGGACCCTGGCTACTGTCTTTTTACCTCCGGGAGCTCTGGAACTCCCAAAGAGTGCGTTATAAGCCAACGGGCATTTGCGGGAATAAGCCAGCAGAGTACAACGGTGCATCTCAGCGAACGCTCGCGCAGTCTCCAATTCGCCTCTCAGTCCTTCGGTATTTTGATCATCGAGATCTACTGCACCCTTGGCATCGGGGGCACTGTCTGCATTGTCTCCGACGAGGATTGTGCAGGAATCAGCAACTTGGCGCGTGTAATCACTCGAGTCAATGCAAACTGGACCTTCATGACTCCGACGATGGTCGGCTCATTACATCCGATAGAGGTTCCCTGTCTTCAAACAATTGTGACAGGCGGTGAGCCCTTGCAAAAGTCCCAGATCATGACCTGGGCAGCCGCCGTCAGTCTACACCAGGCGTTGGGCTTAACAGAGTGGGCAGGAACATGTTGTATATCTCCTCGCATCACCTCGCCTTCTTGCATGGGAGTGTTTGGGAAGCCAATGCCCCATGCACGAGCATGGCTCGTCGACCCTGGGAATGAGCAGTCTCTTGCCCCCATCGGGGCAGTCGCCGAGCTATGCATTGAAGGAACGTGTCTTGCACAGGGTTACCTCAATGACTCTGGCGCATCATCCAAGGCCTTTATGGTGCACCCTGGATGGGCACAGGAGCCGCTCTTTCCGGCAATCGACGGCCCACGTAGGCTTTATAAGACCGGGGACCTTGTGCGATACATGTGTGATGGAAGTATCCAGCACGCCGGACGAAAAGGCATGCAGCGGAAGGTCCGTGGCCAACGGATTGAGATCACGGAGGTCGAGTACCATCTCAGACAGCACTTCCCTGAGGCCCTGCGGGTGTTTGAAGAAATAATCACTCCTTGTGATGATGCCGCATCGAGTTCGGTGTTGACAGCCTTTCTTCAGCTCGACCAACCAGGGGCTGAGCAAAATGGCAGTGGCAATGGCGAGAACTGGTTTTCCCCCGTCGGTCAGACCCTGCAAGAGCGGATCAATGCAACGCGCCAGGCCCTTTCCTCCCAGGTGCCCCGATACATGATCCCTGGCTTTTTCCTTTGTATTCGTGAGGTTCCCTTTACTGTTAGTGGAAAGCTCGATCGGCGACGTCTGAGCAACTATGCAAACCAGCTCACGCGCTATGGACTGCTTGGCAAGGACCAGGCAAATGGGTCACGCCGGGCACCGGCGACGGAGATGGAGACAACACTGCTTGCACTCTTCGCCTCGTCCCTCAAAACTTCCGTGGATATGGTTGGAGTCGATGATAACTTCTTCCACCTTGGGGGCGATTCAATCAAGGCCATGGCTCTTGCTGGCCGAGCGCGCTCTCAGTATGAACTACGCATCACTGTAGGCGACATCCTTACTCACCCAACAGTCTCTCAGTTAGCCGTTGTGATAGCAGAGAAAAAACTCCCTCCAGAGGTCAATGGCGTTTTACCTTTCTCCCTACTGTTCCAGGCCCAAACCAAGGAGGAGGTTGTCCAAGACGCCTGCAAACAATGCCAAGGCAATCCGACACCATTGAGGATATCTATCCCTGTACACCTCTTCAGCAGGGTATGTTTGCTTTGGGTAGGAAGCAAACAGGTGGTTTTGTCGCTCGCTGAGTTTTTGAATTTCAACAGATGTGCGAGGCCGATGTGCAGCGGCTGAAAGACAGCGCCCCTCTTCGAACTCGGATCATTGTCTCTGCATCCCAGCACATGTATCAAGTGCTGCTCTAAGAAGAGCCTGTCTGGCACGAGTCGGCTACTCTCTTCACGCGGGACGATCGAGACGAGAAGCCCGAGCTGCTGGTCGACTTTGGCCATCCATTAGCCCGGATTTCCATTCACCGGGACAATACTAGCAACTGCATCCAGCTAGCGCTCACTATGCATCACTCTGTGATTGACGGGTGGTGTTCCCGCAAGATCCTGGATCAGGTAGAAGCGGTTTATCATGGGAAACCTCTGACAGCGTCACCTCCGTTCGCTACTTTCGTCCAATACCTCAGCCAGCTTCCAGACCACAAGGCATACTGGACGGAGTACTTCTCAGGGATCAATACAGAGGTATTCCCCAGCTTGCCCGTGTCCTATGAGCCTTGCCCCACGGCTGAAGTAACTGACTGACTTCCGCTCACGGCCTTTGATCCCGGGTGATTCACCCGTTCCGCAGTCTTGCGCCTCACCTGGGCGATTGTGCAGTCTCAATATCAAGGTAACAGCGACATTGTCTACGGCGTGACTGTGTCTGGACGGAATGCACCCGTTCCGGGTATCTTGACAATAATCTCCCCAACAGTAGCGACCATGCCATTCCGAGTACGACTAGATCCAGCCGCATCGATTGCGGACACACTGGACAGTGCAGTTGCGCAGACGGTCAGGAGCATTCCTCATGAGCAGACGGGACTGCAGAACATCAGGAAGTTTGGCGAAGATGTCGCCGCTGCGTGTGAATTTCAGACACTGCTCGTAATTCAACATATTGAAAGCACTACGGGGTACAGTCTGTTGGGAGCCGAGGCTCGGGAGACCAGCCTCTCTGCTTTTGGCACACATGCCCTCACTCTGGTCTGCAATCTTAACGCGGATCCGGTGGAGCTGAAGGCATGGCACGACCCTAAGATCGTACCCGAACGACAGGTCTGTCGTATCCTCGGTCAGCTCAAGCATGTGGTTGAAAACATTTGTAAATCACTAGCTGCCACAGTGAATGACTGCATGACTGTGAGTCCAAGTGACGCCGAGGAAATCAGCGCCTGGAATCGGCCAGTTCCAGCCTTATCTCAGGAAGGCGTCGAGGTACTGTTTCGCCAGCAGTGCGTGGCACATCCGAACCAACTCGCAGTAGATGGATGGGATGTGCAATTTAGTTATCAATCCCTCGATGAGCACTCCACTCAGCTGGCCAAGCACTTGGTATCGATGAAGATCGGATCCGGGGAATTCGTACCCATCTGCACTGAAAAGTCCGGATGGACGATTGTCTGCATGTTTGCCGTGATCAAAACCGGGGCTGCATTCTTTCTTCTTGATCCAGCGGTCCCGAAGCAGCGATTGGCGAGTAGTTGCCAGCAGGCGAAATCCAAGCCGGTACTCACGACGACTGGAACTCTTCCACTTGCACCGGAACTAGTGGCAAATGTTGTTCTCGCAGATGATCTATACCCTGCCAGAACGGACATATCCCTGCCAGCCATTGAGCCAGATCACCCCCTGTTCGCCGCGTTCACTTCGGGGTCATCCGGTGTTCCCAAAGCGGCCATGGCGAGCCACCAATCATTCCTCAGTTACTCTCTCCCCGTGATGACGAGGATGGAGATAGACGGGAGAGTCCGATGGCTCCAATTCTGCTCCTATGCATTCGACATGAGTGTGAACGAAACTCTGTGGACGATGCTAGGGGGTGGCTGTATCTGCGTTCCATCTGACTCGGGGCGCATGGACAACTTTGTTGATACTGTAACAACCTTCCGTCCGACTCGCACTATCCTCACCCCCTCCTTTATGCGCTCGATTGATCCTAAGCATCTCCCATCTCTCCGCGCACTCATGCTGGGTGGCGAGCCGACACAGCCGTCGGACCTTGCCGCCTGGAGCCCATACATGAAGCTGATGATGGAATACGGACCTGCTAAGTGCGGCTCAACTCACCTTCGGTCCTATAGTGAGAGTCCCGATGACCCTTACACATCCGTTGGGTTCCTCACAGGTGGTGCCAACTGGCTTGTGGCCCCTGGGGACCCGGAAAAGCTTCTTCCTATCGGTGCAGTGGGCGAATTGTTACTCGAAGGCCCGTTCGTCGGGCAGGGGTATATGCACAATGCGGCCAAAACCCAGGAAGTCTTCCTTGCAGAGCCCAGTTACGTGCGAAAGCTCCGTAATGGCCCGAGTCGCGTGTATAAGACTGGCGACCTGATGCGATACAATGTTGATGGGTCCCTCAGTTTCGTCGGACGGATGGATTCTCAGGTCAAGATCCGTGGGCAACGGATCGAGTTGACCGATGTGAAACTCATCTCGCGAAGTGCTTCTCCGCTCCTGTCCAGGTCGTGGTCGAGCTGGTCTCGCCGGAAGGCCGTGGAGCACCTTTCCTCGCAGCTTTCATCTTCACCCCCATTGAAGGCCAGCGGGGTACCAATTCGGACACGAAAAAGACGAATGCAAGCTGCCATGTCTTCCATCAACCGGAAGAAGGATTTGAAGAGTATGCAGCCAAGGCTCTCGTTCTGCTTCGTGATCGACTACCTCGCTTCATGATCCCGTCGATGATGATCAATCTCGCACGCATGCCACAAACCGCTAGTGGCAAAATTGATCGTAGATACCTTCGAAAGACATTAGCTGAGTTGCCAGATGAAGAGCTCAAGCAATTCCGTGCCAGGAATGAGAAGAAGCGTGGCCCAGCCACCGAGATGGAACAGAAGATTCAAACCTACTGCGCCGTGGCCTTGAAGATCCCATGCGATGAGGTTGGTCTGAATGACAGCTTCCTCCAGATTGGTGGCGACTCCATCAGCGCCATGTACATGGTGGCCGAAGCCCGCAAAGATGGAGTCACAATCAGCGTGGTTGATATTCTGGACAATCCTCGCCTGTCCAAACTGGCCAGTCATGTGGCAAATCACAACGGCTCTTTGGCCAGCCCCAGCTCTGACAGTAGTGCTGAGATTGAGCTGTTCTCGCTCGTCGATGACGAGGCTCGGACAGAAGCCACACGTGAGCTCTTGCAGCTGCAGATCGTAAAGCAGGAATCGCATATTTTGGACATCCTACCAGTGACTGCGAGTCAGCATTTCTTCCTCACTCAGTGGACTCCATTCTTCGGGTGCTCCTTTTTGACTGGTTTTGTTGACGGGAAGCGCCTTCGCCGCGCCTGTCAGGCTGCGATGTCTGCCCACAGTATCCTGCGCACTGCGTTTGTGCAAACGCAGCACGGTTTGCTCCAGGCAGTACTTCAGAACATTGACCTTCCATTTCAACAGAGGACCACGACAGAGGACCTGCTGACCTACTGCGACGCGGTGTGGCAAAGGGACTCGGAGATAGCATCCACTGTCAACACTGCGCCGCTCCGTTTTGAGCTCGTGTCGCGGTCGGCAACAGAGCACGCTTTCATCGTCCGTGTCTCCCACGCCCAGTATGACGGTCTCTCGATGCCAACCCTGATGACTGCTTTGGCAGCGGCGTACACGGGGGACACCCCAGAGGCCGTGATCAACTTCGCCAATTATCTGCACCTTCGCTCTTTGCAAGATCATACGGCTACATACGACTTTTGGCGCCAGTATCTGCTCGATTCCTCGGTCCGGTCATTGGATATTTCCACCGATGGACCCTCTCCGAGTCCAAGTCCTAGTGCCGCCTCTTCGCGCATCAGCGCCGGACAAAACATCCCCATGCCCAGTCTCCCTGTCGGCCTGACTGTCGCAAGTCTTGTCAAGGCCGCCGCCGCCTGGCTCTTCACCCGGAATACTCATCACACCGATATCGTCCTGGGTCATACCGTTTCCGGGCGCGGTATGCCCGTCGCAGGTATCGAGAAGATGCTCGGACCCTGTCTGAACACCATTCCATTCCGGGTGAAGCTGCAGCGCGGGTGGAAGGCAGTCGATCTTTTGCAGCACGTTCAGAAACAATGCTCCGCGACTCTTGCGCATGACTACGTGGATCTCGCGGATATCGGCCGCAGCAGCACCGACTGGGCGGATACTTCTCTGCCCTGTGTTATCCAGCATCAAAACATTGCGGAGGGTTCCGCACTTCCGTTACCTGGCGTGGCATGTACCTCGTCTGGGTGGGCATGTTTCATTCCGGAATCTGGGATGTGGATTTTATCCACGCCGCAGGACGACAAGTTGCAGGTGATGCTGTGTACTTCTGGGGCATTCATGTCGCTGAAAAGCGCCCGAGCCTGGGTCAAGGATCTTGCGACCGCCATCACTCTTCTCGCCAGCCAGCCAGATCTGTTGTTGGATGATGTTCATATATAGAATTGTAACTTTGTTGTTTCGGAGCTTAGAGAGAGGAAATGTGACTAAAATGTGACTAAAATGTCACTTTTGTTTGCTTTTTTTTGGCATTTACAGTGTATTGTAATATAATCTGATCTCTGGATTTTTATCATTGAGCTATGTGGAGCTGAGGGTACAAAGTGGGGATTCAGCCCTGGAGATGTGAATCGAGATCTCAGCTGAAAACCCCGAGTTTCGGACTATCGAACCCTCGAGATTCTTCTTAACATTGAACTCCCACATATCGGCTAGATCGACACAGTGCATCATGCAATGCTTTCTGACCGCAAGTTGGTCACCGCTCGTAAATCCTGTAACCCCGCGTACTGGACGCAGTTGAGATCGAAATCGAGCTAGACGTGGCAAATCACTTGGGCATCAGAGCTGCAGGCGCATGGAGCTCACGGTCCAAGTTGGCTCCCATAATTAACAGCTGGCTCCTGTCTCTCCGTCGTCTAATCCTTTCTTCATCAACCTTCACAATGTTTCAAAGTGGTAGGCACATCCGTCCTCGCGAGGCTTCCTCATACTGACCGACAGCTCTACTGGTACGACAAACCCGCGACAACCATGGCGCCTACAAAATCAGCCAGGTGGTGAACCCGACCCTCTCGGGCTACAAGAGGAACGATCGGATGCCCTTCAGCTCGACGGCAGGCATATTCACAGTAAGTGCCACAGAGTCGATCTCCCCACCCGGATGCTGAAGTGCCCTAGGTATCCGGATCGATTCATATGGAAACGCTGGAGATGGAGGTCACACTGGGGGTGTACGAAATGAACCTCGGGCTCTTGCACGGATACGCCGGCCAACCCTTTAACATCGCCTTGGATCTCAGCATGGTGAAGGGGGATATCGAGATCCGGATGTCAGGCTTCGATGAATTATGGCTGGATATCAACACTCAGGTCTTCCAGATGACCGAGGATGGCACCGGCCAGTTCGTCCCATACAAGAAAGCCCATCGCATCTTGGAAATGCCGGGCATTCGATGCGCCCCATGGCTTTCCCCAGGTGCGAATCTTTAAGACGGGGACAGTGCGTTGCATCTTTGAAGCGATTTCCATTATTCCGTACCTAATGCGCGGGGGAGCCTGATGCGCGATCCGCGATGTATGAGATCAGTCTAGGTTCAATCATACATCTCACTCAGCAGTCCTGGAGAGCGTATACTTGTAGATGATCAGATTCGAGTTCTCGATACGCAGTAAGGCACAAACTCCGGTTCCCTCTGCTGTCTTCTGCGCTGTGACGTAACACATCGCACTGAGAACATGCAGTTCCAGTGCTTTCGGTGCTGCTCACGGCATTCCAATGTTGTTGGTATGTCAAGGAACTACCTACATAGGTACCTAGGTAGGTATCTCGAAAGCTTGGCGGGTGATCCCCGGGGCCACAGACCCTCTTTCCGCTTCTGTAGCCACAATCCTGGCATCTTTTCACCCAATGGCAAGATGGCCGAGTTGGTCTAAGGCGTCAGGTTAAGGTCCACCTTAACTCAATAACTGTTCCCAGTTTCCTGATCTACGTTGTAGGCGTGGGTTCGAATCCCACTCTTGTCACTTCTTTTTTGCTTCCAGCACATCAATTTCCAGCTGGTACTTAAGTTGTATCTTTTTTGATTTTTGGCTTTTATTCTATATGAAGCTAGAGGAGCTTATTGTATCAGATCGGTGTGATGTCCAATGTTGATTTTCGATTAGGCATGGAGTGCCTGTGGGCGGAGTACCCTGTGCTCTATATGGGTCTTCTAGGAGCTTAGGTTGCTAGTGTGGATTTGGATACTTATTGAATGGTAATAAGTACCTAGGTAGTGTAATCTATTTTGAATAGGAACCATGTCCCATTCAAGGCTTGGAATCTTGTGGAGCTATGGGAAGGGGAATGATTGATGACAACACTTTCCAAGGTTTATTTCAGTATGGCCTTGGGAGGATCTTGACTTTCTGGTTTCCAGGCTCCTGTGACTTATCATCAGTAGTCTGTGCTACTAGGTAATATGGTGGTAAGTTCACTGGCAAATATAGTGTAGGGATATAAGAGATAATGTCTGCATACTCTCTACATTATTCCAAGGCTTAGATCCATAGGCAGACTCCCGAGGTCAGGGTCCCTGGATCATTAACTCTTATGTCAAGTTGATCCATGATGCTGTATGGGTAGTATATGGATTGAGATCTCTCTCTGTCGAGTACTGTGTGTCCTTGTTCACTTCCCTGTCTCCATGCAACCCCGCAGGAGACTACCTACCTATGTAGTATATCTACGGAGTACCACATAATAAATATATACCTACCTAGGTAGGTACTAGGTACACATGACCCTAAAAGAATACAATAAAATTTCCTAAACCTGGTTTACAGGATCAATCAGGATTGTAAAAAAGAGAATACCTGGGTACAGTTTCATATTTAAGCCAATACTTATTCATCATCCCCAAGACAACTTGGAAATTCCCCAGAATTAAAAACAGCATTCCCTTATCAACGATGAGGATGTTAGATTGGCAAAAAAAAAATGACAAGAGTGGGATTCGAACCCACGCCTACAACGTAGATCAGGAAACTGGGAACAGTTATTGAGTTAAGGTGGACCTTAACCTGACGCCTTAGACCAACTCGGCCATCTTGCCAATTAGATGAAACGTTGCCAGGATTGTGGCTACAAAAGCGGAAAGTGAAATCTACTGTACACCAAAATATTCGTATATCGTAGGATTTTTCCACGCCGAGGGTAGAGTGTGATTTATGTATGGCAATATTAGAGCTCAAGGACATAATAGATCATTCTTTACAACCAACTTAGATGTCTCCGGGGCTCGACCTCCAAATTACAGCCGTATATAAAAAAAACTAGGGAATCAAATTGCTTCCACAGATGCCTTCGCCCTATTTCCTATGCAATTATTCCAAGACTTCGCCATTTCAAGCCCAGTTATGGAACCGCCTCAAACCCCAAGGCCACGCACTACCAGCTCATTACAGTCTTTCAAGAACATTGCAACCTCCTCCTCGTCATGCCATGCATCGTTGTACGCAGCGCTCAGGCACATACACCCACGGAAAGTGCCCAGAAAGAGGCCGAGTCCCGTGCCTAGCTCTTCACCAGTTACCCAGGGACTATCCAATTCAAACAGGCCGTGCGTTGGAGCCAAAATCTTGTCAATGACACCCATGCTGGAGATGGAGGCCGAGGGGGTCAGGTTTGGCGCCGGGACTGGGGGCGCTTTCGATCCCGCCGGGTAGGCTGGGGTGGCGAGGGCCCAGTAATGCGGCACGAGGGAGATATGCTCCTTATCATCCCGGATTCCGACATAGTATTTTCTGACCTGGTCGACTATCCCCAGGTATTCATTGGCTTCGCTGAGTCCTTGGTCCTCGGTGCTCGCAGGCACGTCCATATCAATCACGAGGCTCGATCCAGAGACAGAGTGATATACGGCGGCTGCATGAAGGGGTGTACTGTAGGGTTTGTTGCAGTGCGAGCGTTCGTTGATCAATGAGTAATTGATATATCGCGTCTTGCGCTTGTTGGGACCCCGGTGTTGAAGGTTCCTGAGCACCAGGGCAATGGCCGCATGGTAAACATGTGTCACGCTGGCACCGATCTGCTTGGCGGCCTTCAGAATTCTCTTGGACTGCTCCAGATCCAAGTTCAGTTCGATCCGTTGATGACGCTGTGGAACCACTGGTCCATGTCGGAAAGGTAATTTCACAATCTCTATATCCTGACGCAGCGAGGCATTAGATTCGGCCATTTTCTTCAGTCGGCTTTGCTGCTCTTCGCCCAGCGTGGATGAGATAGAGGCTGCCACACGCAATGGGGGGCTCAGATTTTTCCATTCCAGGCCGAATGGCGGCAGAGGGGAGCTCGGGCTCTCAAGAAACAGAGCTGCATGTTTGAACAGATTGTCGAGCAGGTGTAAAGATCCCACACCATCCACGATATCATGTTGCGATCGAAGGACCACGTCGGCTTGGTTGTCAGTGCCCTCGCGAGTAATGAGAAACAGCGTCGGCAACTTGGGCACCGGGGGATCAGAGTTACACCACTCCTTCCCGGTCTGACCGGTGGAGACCACACGGAATGTCTCATCGAGCCACGCCTGATGGTCTGTATCTTCGTCGAAAGGCTGGTATATCTTCTTGCATCTCTGGCTGGAGGGGTCATACTCCACCCACGAGGCAATGGTAGGATGGTCATAACGAAGTTGCAGCCACGCCCGTCGTAGTGCGGTCACTGGATCCCGAGATGGCGGAACTGAAAAAGAGACATGGGCCGTCATCGCAAAAAAGGTTCTGCCCGACCCTTCAAATCTCCTCGCCAGGGTGGTGTAGAATTGTTCGGCTTCATCGACATTGCGTTCCCACCGTCCTGCGGTGTTCGTCCAAGTAAAATCGTCTGCCATGGTGAAAATTGAATCGCGTTATACTCTTCTCAGGCCTTGGGTTGGGTATATATAGAGCGGCAGTGGCTTAGGTCTGTTCCATTAGCCCGAAGTTTAGCCGGGCAGTGGGGTCAGAAACCCCAAAGACAAGCCCTGTCAAGACTGTTCTGTTCAGGAGTGTTGTCCGTCGCGAAATGGCCCAAGTAGTCTCCACCGAGTAGCTGGCCGAACTGCCGCATTTGGTAAAAAGGCCAATCGGCGTGGATCCCGTGGAACCGGTCCTTTCGCCTCGCGATGGACGTGACAATGTCCTTGCACTTCCATCTGTCTTTTCAAAATCGACACTGTCACGTCTGCTAGATATAGTAGTAATATAAAAGTGTTCGTTAAATACGGTAGACCAAGGACTGCCTTGAATTCGTCGTGCAGATCTCTTGGCGCAGTTTGACAGCGGAGAATTAACGCACCTGAACATGTAGGTTAATGTCCGGCTAAACGTCGGCGTTCTCCATAGAGTTGGGTATATCATTCGAACAGTCACTCTCTTCCCTGTTCACATCATCGCACACCATGAGCACACACAACCAGAGTGAGATCCAAGGAGATGGGTTTGTAGAACCCCTCGAAATTGTGGATCTTCCTGCCAGTCCAGTCAAGTGGGAATATCTCAAAATCTTCAGTGCAGGTGTATCCTTCTTCGTGGCGGGCATCAACGATGGAAGCCTCGGATCCATCATTCCCTATCTCCTCAAAGAATACGCCATCAGCACCAACATGGTATCGATCCTGTAAGCCAGTGCCAGAGCCCAGCAGAAGCATGTCCCAACGCTGAGACCACTAGATACGGCGCAACATTCGCGGGGTGGTGCATTGCAGCCCTGACTAACAGCACCATCACTCGCTATCTGGACCTCGGCCCAACGCTGTGTGCAGGCGCTGCCATTCAGATTCTCGCTCATGCTCTCCGAGTCTGGGATCCTCCTTTTGCTCTGTACATCGTGACATTCCTGATTGCGAGCCTGGGCCAAGCGTACAATGACACATTTGCAAACACATTCGTGTCGACATTGGACAACGCACATCGGTCCCTCGGCTTCATCCATGCCATGTATATGGCAGGGTGTCTAGTTGGTCCCTTTGTGGCAACGGGGGTCGCATCGGCCAACATAAACTCCCAATGGTATCTCTTCTATCTGTTCCCGCTGGGACTAGGCGTTATGAATCTTGCGCTGGTGGGCACTGCGTTCCACGATCATATGTCGACACCGGCATCTCTGCGCGCTCGAAGGAGGGAGCAGCCTGACACCAAATCGCCTTTGCGGGAGATGCGAGATGTGATCTTGACCCCTGACGTCTGGCTTTTGAGCTTGTTTTTCTTTTTCTTCCTGGGTGCCACTATTACATCGGGTGGTGCGACTCCCAACACCCCGAGTGGTGATTGTGTATCCTGGCTGACTGGACTTGGAGCATTTAGGCTGGATGGTCGAGTACCTGGTTGAAGTTCGAAACGGCGATGTGGCACAGATGGGATATATCCCAGCTGGCTTTTCCGGCGGTGCCTTTCTGGGAAGGCTGTTACTCTCCGAACCCACGTATCGGCTGGGCGAGCGGCGGATGATATTCCTGTACGCGGTGATCTGCCTAGGGTTACAAATTGTCTTTTGGCTGTAAGTTGAGACTAGACCGAGTCTGTTGAATCGCCTTTCTGATTTGAATACCAGGGTTCCCAACATCATCGCCGCAGCCGTGGCAGTCAGTTTCCTGGGTCTTTTCTCCGGCCCTTTCTTCGCATCAGTGAGTTTCCATCTGTACACGCATGAATTCCTCTCACAGCATCTGTTCCAGGGAATATCGGTGGGCACCAAGCTGTTTTCAGCCGAGATTCGCTCCTCGGCGCTCGGTAAGACCACTCAACCTTCATCTAGTGCATCTATCGCTGACTCGTGATGGATACAGCGTTTGTGTTTGTCCTCGGGCAAATTGGAGGCTCCGTTTTCCCTGCTGTGACTGGCATCATTGCAAGCAAGGTCGGTGTGAAGGTGTTGCAGCCCATGCTTGTTGGGCTTCTCGGGGCCACTGGCATCAGTTGGTTGATCATCCCAAAGCAAGCGCGGTTGCATCGGGACTAAAAGCCGTAGAGAATATGTGAACACGGACAGCCAGTAAATATTAAGCACTCGTGAACAATGATAACCGAAGTAAAGTCAATGGACAAAAAGCAAAAAGAAATGACAAGAGTGGGATTCGAACCCACGCCTACAACGTAGATCAGGAAACTGAGAACAGTTATTGAGTTAAGGTGGACCTTAACCTGACGCCTTAGACCAACTCGGCCATCTTGCCATTGGATGAAACGATGCTGGGATTGTGGCTACAGAAGCGGAAAATACTTCTCCAACGATAATCCGAACAATGAAACATCAGTTGTGCTACTCCCCGTCCCATCTACTCCGTAGACACCTGGGCATTCAACAATTGTCCCACAGAATAATCTGACAGAAATGATGTATGTCAGAAACATCTGCCCAGTGTCAATCTACTTGGCATATGACTTCTTGACAGGTTGATGCAGAGCTGCATACTCGATCAGCCAGTGATCACCAAACCGCGCAAATCACGCCATCTTTAGCCTTTGTCTTCCCCCTCAACTTCCAGCTATTTGAAGCTCAGACCTTTTCCTCCTTGCATTGACCATTCTTACTTCAAATTGTACTCCGTAAAGTCGTTTCGTCTCGCTGAGCTCCAGCTGCCCCGCACAATGGCAGAGAATCTCCACTTTGATACCCTACAGCTCCACGCTGGGTAAGTCTCCATTGCCCCGAATGTATCTCAAATCTGAACGAGAGAAGCCATGAGCCCGATCCCACCACCAACTCCCGGGCAGTCCCCATTTATGCCACGAGTTCCTATGTCTTCAATGACTCGGCCCACGGCGCCAGGCTCTTCGGCCTCAAAGAGTTCGGCAACATCTATAGTCGCATAATGAACCCGACAGTAGATGTCTTTGAAAAGCGCATCGCAGCCCTGGAGGGCGGTGTTGCCGCCATTGCCGCATCCTCGGGCCAGTCCGCGCAGTTCATGGCCATCACGGCCCTCGCGCATGCCGGTGACAATATTGTCTCGACCAGCAATTTGTATGGCGGCACGTACAATCAGTTCAAGGTGATGTTCCCGCGGCTGGGAATCACGACCAAGTTCGTGCAGGGAGACAAGGCGGAAGATATTGCTGCTGCCATTGACGACAAGACCAAGGCGGTCTATCTCGAGTCCATTGGGAATCCGCGGTACAATGTCCCTGATTTCGAAGCCATCGCGAAGGTAGCCCATGACAAAGGTGTCCCCGTTGTGGTATGTACTTATTCATGAGATGCACGGAGTAGAAGGGAAACTCACATCCGGCTGGCGGTAGGTCGACAACACATTCGGTGCAGGCGGATACTTCGTCCGTCCCATTGACCACGGCGCCGACATTGTCGTCCACAGTGCAACGAAATGGATTGGCGGCCATGGAACCACGATTGGAGGAGTGGTGATTGATAGCGGCAAGTTCGACTGGGGTAAGAACGGGGCTCGGTTCCCTCAATTCATCGAGCCCTCGGAGGGATATCATGGGTTGAAATTCTGGGAGACCTTTGGATCCATTGCGTTTGCAATTCGAGTGCGCGTCGAGATTCTCCGAGATGTCGGCTCTGCTCTGAATCCCTTTGCTGCGCAGCAGCTGATTCTGGGTCTGGAGACTCTGAGTCTGCGGTGTGAGCGTCACGCATCTAACACGCTAGCGCTGGCTCGATGGCTGGAGAAGAATGAGAATGTGACGTGGGTGTCTTACCCGGGACTCGAGTCCCATCCATTCCATGAACTTGCGAAGAAGTATTTGCCGCGTGGATTCGGTGGTGTGTTGTCCGTGGGAATCAAAGGTGGTGCTGCCGGCGGCGCTCAAGTGGTGGATAACTTCAAGCTGATTTCCAACCTGGCCAAGTATGATATTTTCCCTGCGGCAGCTTTGCATTTGATTTCTGACATGTTATAGTGTCGGTGATTCCAAGACCCTGGCCATTCATCCCTGGTCCACCACCCACGAACAGCTTTCGGAACAAGAGCGCCGCGATTCTGGTGTCACCGAGGATGGAATTCGAATTTCGGTTGGCACCGAGTATATTGGGGACATCATTGCCGACTTTGAGCAGTCGTTCAAGGCTTCTCAGGCTGTACCAGACCGCAGCGTTTAGGCATCGGACTGTCAAGGTGGTATCAGATGGGAGGTTCTACGTAGGGAGAGATCCAGATTAGCAACGAATTAATGAGAACGATGCACCATTACGTTTGACAAATGCACAGGTGGTATAATAATAATAGTCATTTGAATATCATGTAGATGCATCAATGAGGCCCTCGGCCACCAAAGCACAAATTAACGTGAAGATAAGAATATGTGTTGCGCAAAAACCACGAGAACCTCCCGCCAACCCAGATGAGAAAATAAAGAGACCAACGCCATGAGATGCAAACTTTTAATTACCCTGACCACCCGAGGGAGGCTGACCGGGCATGCCCTGACCCATCATAAAAGGAGGCAACATGGGCATACTGGCGAAGTTGAAGCCGTACGCGGGGACGGCAGGCGCGACCCCAGGGTTGTTGTTCATGTTGGACATATCAGGTTCTCCCATTCCATAATTGTCACGCTCGCGACGACCGCCAAAGCGAGCCTCGTTGTTTGGGTTGGGCTGACGCGTCGAGATAGGGCCCCGCTTGCCGCCAGTGTCGGTGGCGATACGACGACTGATCGCCTTGGAGGAAACACCCGCGCCAATCTCAATATCGGGCTCCTCAACAACCATGCCGGATTCAATTTGACGGCCACCGGTTCCGCCGTACTCGGCAGTGAGCATCCACTTGCGATCCGCCTCGGTCAATCGATCAACGGGGATGATGCTGACACCGGTCTGGTAATCACTGCAGTCACGGGGGCCAAAGCCAACACCCCAACGGGTACGGAGCTGCATCTCTCCAGTGCGGTAGGATTCCATTCCATCGCGAGCCTGGGTGGCATCTTGACGGCTCACCATCTTAATGAAAGCGTGGCGCTTATCCACGTTGACAATGCATGTCTGAACAACTCCAAATTGGCCAAAGAGCGAGCGCAGGTGCGACTCCGAGGAAGTGACACCGCCAACAAAGAGGGTTCGGCTCAGGACCTTGATCATACCCTGGCCGATCGAGTAATCCCACTCAATAAACTTGGGACCGGGAGGAGGCAAGTTGGGGTCCTTGTTGCGAGATGGGGAAGGCGAGCGACGGCGGCCGCCGCGAGCACCAGGTGGACTGCGCTGGCGATAGTCGCCCCGACGGCCACGAGCATCACGGGGATCTCCGCCACGACGACCAGGCGAATCTCCATGGTATTCGCCATATACAGGGCTCTCGCGACGACGGGGAGGCGAGGCGGTACGGCGGCGATCCCAGCCGGGAGAGCGAGACCGACGGCGGTACCCAGTGGGAGGAGAGCGAGGGTAGTCGCGTCCTCGGTCATCCATGTTCTGCGAATCGGGACGACCCCATCCACCAGCATTCTGGCCCTGCATGGGAGGGAAGCCAGGCATACCGGGCATCGCGGGCATACCACCCATACCATTGTTACCGACCGAGCTGAAGATCTGGAGAGCGGTTCCCCACTGATCCTGAGGGATGCCCTGAGCAGCAAGCATCTGCAGCAGTTGAAGTTGAGCGGCCATAGCATTGGGATCGGGCACGGCAGGCTGCGCAGTCTGGGGAAGCATGGCGGCCAGCGGATTGGCTGCAGCCAGCGGGTTCGGGGTTCCGTTCTGGCTGGGCGGGAGAGCAGGGTTTGGAGGCATGCCAGCCAAACCCGCGAAGGGGTTCGCGGCGGGGGCGGCCCCGTATGGGTTCATGGGGGCTTGAGAGGTAGGGTCGGCGGCCGGGGCAGCTGGAGTGAAGGCGGCCAGCGGGTTGGCCGGGGCAGGGGCCGAGGCAGGTGGCGCGGTGTTGTTGCTCTTGGCCATGTCTGCCAGCGCCTTGAGGATGCTGGAGGTATCAGGTGCGGCAGCGGCAGCGGCAGCGGCGGGCTGTTGCGGGATGCCCAGCGGGTTCGAGTTGGGTGCAGGCGAGCCTTCTGGGGTGTTCGATTCGACATTTTGAGCCGCGTTCATCTTCTCTTTGAATGAGGCCAGCATTGGGGCCGGGAAGGTGGCGCCTCGTTCCCAGATGTCGACCAGCTTCTTGATCTTGTCCTAAAGCGAGCTCCTCGTTAGCTGTGATTCCAGACGGTGCAGGTATACTTCGGTCCAAGGTATGTGGGATGCGCCCACACGACTGAGTCGGCGCCACAGCCCTGAAGTGAAGTGAGGCGGGATGTTCGTACCTTTTGATCCTGAGGAGCGTTGTTAATGATGTCGGTCATAAGCACAGGCAGAAGGTCAGTGACACGCTTGACACCAGCAGCGAATGTCCCATCTGGCGCATCACCACCGGGAGCCTGACCGGTCTTGCGGGCTGCCTCTACCCATTGTCGAGTTACTGAGTCTACGACATAGAGGACACCAAGCTTGTGTGTGCCGGGGGCTTTCTTGAAGTGAGTGTAAATTTTCTGGATGAGCACAGATTCATTCTGCGGTTGATTAGCATAGCTCAAGATCAAAAGCGTGGGCGCAATCGACCCAAAGGGGACAAGCGTACCTGCACGTTGGCTGTGCACAACGATGTGATGCCACCAATCTTGGATCCTGATACGCCAGGCGGCTTCAAAGCCAGCATGGATTGGAGGAGGTTCTCCAGTTCAGCTACTGCGGAAGACATCGCTGGACTAAAGTGAAGGTGGTCACGCGGTGAAGGAGCGCGACGAGCGAGAAAATAGGTAGACCCGGACTTTTAGGCAGTTGAGAAGAGTCAACTGAGAGGTCCTTGGCTTACTGCGAGATCGCAAATCCCCTTGGCAAGATATGGTTTTAAGCGGGTGTCGGTTCTTCACTACAGACTCCACGAGCGCATTCACTGTCGAGCAGAGAAGTGCCGCCTACAGCTGAGATACAGCCTAGCGATATTGTGTCCAGGGACTGGTGCCTGCCGAGTACGAGAGTACGGGGAGTACGGGAGATGTACAGCCTAGAACGTTCTTTGTAGTGAGATCCCAGGGAGTAAACGAAGAGCGAAACCGGGTTTACGCGAGTCCTGGGCAGCCACTGGGATGGACTGAGGGCGCAAAACTGATGAAATGGAAGTTGAAAAGGAACAGGGGGGAAAGCGAAGATGGAAGTGGCAGACGGTCGGGAGGAGAGGCAGAATTTGCGACCTGACACTAGTCCCGTTCGGGTGTATCACGTGCCTGCTCAGCTGGTCCCTGATTCTGCCACCGCTCTGCATAGATCTGCACGCACCTAAGCCCTAAGTGAGATCGAGCACGGAGTAATATGTTGACCCAACAATCCCATCAAGTGAGAGGTAAGAATTCTATTGTTGACTTCGGATGCATGATCTATTCAGCTCTGTCCTACGCAGTGCTAGTATTCAGTCTACCCCGTATTGAGGATGATATTAGTAAAGAAAGTCGAGAATCGGACTATAAAAATCAATCAGGTCAGTTGCTATTCAAATGAGATGTGTGCAGTCTGTGCTCCGTACAATCACTCCGTCGACATCAAGAACGCTTGAGGGATCTTAACCTCCAGGCTAGAAAATAAACAGGAAATCTAAAACACCAGGGCAACGGTGGGCCGAGGATGCCGTGAACATGTCATCCCTTTTCCCAAAACGTGATCTGCCCCTGGATGCCGCCTTCTCCCGACCTCGGTGAACCATTTCAGAGAGCGTTCCGATGGACGAGTTCCCCAGCTCCTGTACGAGAGGAGACAGGCCGCAGCGGTCATGGCGGCCTGCACCATGACCTCGAGAACACGAACATCTGATAAGACCTCGCTGCCGAGGGATTCGATCGGACGGATGGCGGCACGGAAGAGAAGGGCGACTTGCCGACGTCACTGCCAGCTACCCCATAGGGAATAGACGTAATTGCAGTACCGCCCTCGTCATAACATCCCTTGGCATATACATGGGGGTACTTCATGCTTACAGAGTCAGTTCAATGTTGGCTGTATACTTTGTAGCAGGGGTATTCCCGTAGTCCATATCCTGGAGAATTGAACCTTCTCGGTAATAGTACTGCTGCTACCAGCAGTAGTACTGTACAGTATCCCACTGTCGACATGATACTATACGAGTCTCATCCCGAAGTTGGGGCTGATCTGCCGGCAGCCCGAGCCCGTGCTTTTCCGTACCGTTGGGGGGAAAATTACCAGGTTTTGCCTACGGCGTCCCGAAATGGGAGAGTTACCGTACCGGGTGTAATACGGCCAAATGGAAAAAAATGAAAATTCCAGGGCCGCAAAAGAGCTTCTCCCCGATTTCTCTTCTCCTTCCTTTTTCTCCCCCAGGCTTTGTGTCCATCTTTCTCCATCTCCCCCATCTTCATATTTTTTTGGGATTCGATATGGCTTCTTCCCTCCGCATCGGTACCTCCGCTCTCCGGTCTTCCATCGCGAAGCCGGTGCAGTCCGCCGCCTTGAATGGTGCGCGCTGCTACTCTTCCGCTAAGGCTAAGGTGGGTGCTGAGCTTGCAGAAGCTTCAATGGCCGCGGACTAACCAACTCTACTCCAGTCCCTCAAGGACACCTTCGCCGACAACCTCCCCGCCGAGATCGAGAAGGTCAAGAAGCTCCGCAAGTAGGTGGCCACTGCCGGACGATCCGCATACAGAACTGACCAAGGTGTCCAATTCATTAGGGAGCACGGCAACAAGGTCATCGGTGAGGTCACCCTCGACCAGGCCTACGGTGGTGCCCGTGGCATCAAGTCCCTCGTCTGGGAGGTAAGCTCAAAGCTCTGTCCCTGTAGCTCAATGACGCAGCTGACCTTTTTTTTCTTAGGGTTCCGTCCTCGACTCTGAGGAGGGTATCCGTTTCCGTGGCTACACTGTAAGTGCTTCCGTGGATTGCAATATCAAAAGTGGCATTGAACTCACCCATCATCCCTAGATCCCCGAGTGCCAGAAGCTTCTGCCCAAGGCTCCCGGTGGTGAGGAGCCCCTGCCCGAGGGTCTCTTCTGGCTTCTGTTGACCGGCGAGATCCCCTCCGAGCAGCAGGTCCGCGACCTGTCCGCTGAGTGGGCCGCCCGCTCCGATGTCCCCAAGTTCATTGAGGAGCTCATCGACCGCTGCCCCAACACCCTCCACCCCATGGCTCAGTTCTCTCTTGCCGTGACCGCTCTCGAGCACGAGTCCGCCTTCGCCAAGGCCTACGCCAAGGGTGTTAACAAGAAGGAGTACTGGAACTACACCTTCGAGGACTCCATGGACCTCATCGCCAAGCTGCCCACCATTGCCTCCCGCATCTACCGTAACGTCTTCAAGGACGGTAAGGTCGCCCCCATCCAGAAGGACAAGGATTACTCCTTCAACCTGGCCAACCAGCTTGGTTTCGGTGGTAACAAGGACTTCGTCGAGCTGATGCGTCTCTACCTGACCATCCACTCCGACCACGAGGGTGGTAACGTCAGCGCCCACACCACCCACCTGGTTGGTTCCGCTCTGAGCTCCCCCATGCTCTCCCTCTCCGCCGGTCTCCAGGGTCTCGCCGGTCCCCTCCACGGTCTTGCCAACCAGGAGGTCCTTAACTGGATCACCAAGATGAAGCAGTCCGTCGGCAACGACATCAGCGACCAGTCCATCAAGGACTACCTCTGGTCCACCCTTAACAACGGCCAGGTCGTCCCCGGCTACGGCCACGCCGTCCTGCGCAAGACTGACCCCCGTTACGTCTCCCAGCGCGAGTTTGCTCTCCGCAAGCTGCCCGATGACCCTCTGTTCAAGCTGGTCAGCCAGGTCTACAAGATCGCCCCCGGCGTTCTGACCGAGCACGGCAAGACCAAGAACCCCTACCCCAACGTTGACGCCCACTCTGGTGTCCTCCTCCAGTACTACGGTCTCACTGAGGCTAACTACTACACCGTTCTCTTCGGTGTCTCCCGTGCCATTGGTGTCCTGCCCCAGCTGATCATCGACCGTGCTCTCGGCATGCCCATTGAGCGCCCCAAGTCTTTCAGCACTGACGCCTACGCCAAGCTCGTTGGTGCTAAGCTTTAAGCGTCTGTGATGATTCCAGAATTTCTTTTTAATTATTGCCTTGGGGGGCCGTGAGGACCCGAGTTAGACATTTGTATTATTTCCTTTGTTTGACCGAGAGTCTTTGGTTATTTTGATGTATGATAGGGGCTTGATCGGTTCGAGCGGGCCTTGTAACAGAACTTCCATGTCCAGTCTCCACTGTCTATTTGTAGACGCGTATACTAGTATCTGTATGGGTCTGGCGATCGATATTAGATCAATCTGAGGATATAATATAAACATTTAAGCATATAAGCATAAGGATATCAAAATAATAAAAAAAACAAATAAATAATAAAAATATCAACACATATCTATCAGATCTAAGTGTGATCGACTCTACAGCGTAGCCAGTGAACGGTCTGGAGGCTGCCCGTTGAATGCAGTACATGTTGTTGGGATTCCCTCAACCGACCCACTACGTTGTCAGGGATACTATCTGTCCTCCAGGGCTGACAACAGACTTCAGTATACCTAAGGATACAGAGTATTGTAGAATTAGGATTGACATATGTGAAGACTGTGCAGATTGCCAGATTTATAGAAATTGATTGCTCCGACAAACGGATGCGAGGTTGGCTCCGGTATGGGAGGTACTGAGTACCCAATAGTATGAGTGGACACGGTGGAGATCGGACGTACCAGGTACCAGCTCCCCAGCTTACTTTCACCCAAGCTCGCCTTTCCCCGTTCTCCCCTTATAAGCCATCGGAGCCTTCCTCCTCTTCTTCATCCTCCACACATCTCCGGACCTCTATCCTCCGACTTTAGCAAGTCTCTTTTTTCCTCTTAAACCCACGTCGCCCCTCTACATCCCTTGGTCAGGGCCCCCTATCAGCAACACATCCCAGAATGTCTACCGCAACTCCTTCCGCGGCCTCGGCCCCCAAGCTCGAGAAGAAGCCCGTCAAGTTCAGCAACCTCTTGCTGGGCGCTGGATTGAATCTGTTTGAGGTCACATCATTGGGACAGGTAGGTCATCCCCGGAATCTCGGCTGGCGCTCCTCGCTGACCATACCCTAGCCGCTGGAGGTGATCAAGACAACCATGGCCGCCAACCGAGGTGACAGCTTCGCGGGCGCTATGGGTCGGATCTGGGGCCGTGGCGGTATCCTCGGTTGTAAGTGACAGCTCCCATCCCGGTTTCTCCCCGACCTGCGTCTTTAGCGCCGTACCAATGTAACCCCGAGGCTAATGGTGGGATTCGGATATTTAGACTATCAGGGACTCATTCCGTGGGCCTGGATTGAGGCTTCTACCAAGGGTGCGGTGCTGTTGTTCGTCGCCTCCGAGGCCGAATACCAGGCACGCGCTCTGGGCGCCGGTGACTTTGTCGCCGGTATCAGCGGTGGTATGACCGGTGGTGTCGCTCAGGCATACGCTACTATGGGTTTCTGCACGTGCATGAAGACCGTCGAAATCACCAAGCACAAGATGGCCGCTGCCGGTGCGAAGCCCCCCGGTACCTTCCAGACCTTCATGGATATCTACCGTAAGGAGGGTATCCGTGGTATCAACCGCGGTGTCAATGCTGTCGCCATTCGCCAGACTACCAACTGGGGTTCCCGTTTCGGTCTCTCCCGTCTTGCCGAGTCCGCCATCCGCAAGGTCGCTGGCAAGGATGAGAGCACCAAGCTGTCGGCCTGGGAGAAGATCCTGGCTTCCAGTCTCGGTGGTGGTCTCTCCGCCTGGAACCAGCCCATTGAGGTCATCCGTGTCGAGATGCAGAGCAAGACCCCCGACCCCAACCGCCCCAAGAACCTGACCGTCGGCAAGGCTGCCAAGTACATCTACGATAGCAACGGTCTCCGTGGTCTCTACCGTGGTGTGGCTCCCCGTGTGGGTCTGGGCATCTGGCAGACTGTCTGCATGGTTGCTCTTGGTGACATGTAAGTTTTTATCCCTCCCTGTTATCTCTGAACTATCGGCTAATGATCTTACAGGGCCAAAGAAGCAGTCGAAAAACTGACCGGCGATTCTGTCACCTCGAAGCACTAAGGAAGGTTTGGAATACCCTTCCTGTGCAGCGGTTTTCGGATTTTATTCCTCTTGAGTCTAGATACACACATTCGTATAACTTCATAATATGTCTGGACTTAGAACAGACCCGATACCCAATGAACGCGCAGTTTTTCCCATCGCTCCTTGAAATAAGCCATCGTAAACCACTCGGCCCGTTCCCCGCAAGTCCACGTCGGGAACAGAATTCCGCCCCTGGGAACCTGTCAGGAACAGCCCAATAAGACGTCCTGAATTTCCGATCTCAGAGTCGAATGCCGACAACCGACACCCGCCTTCCCCAGAGAATCATCCGATGTCGCTTGCGCGAATCGGCCATTTCCCACCGGAGCCATCCTCTGAGGTCATTAATGCTCAAAGGATCACTCCGAGCGCTCCTGAGACCTCGGTTACTCTTGTCCATTTGACCGATTCGCGCTTGGGACGATCCTTGGGGAGTTTCCTTCATGTGTCAGCGCGCTTGGACATCCGATTTCACATGCAATTGTGAAAAACGCCCGCTCAATCACGTTTTCGCTTTTGTAGCCACAATCCCAGCATCGTTTCATCCAATTGGCAAGATGGCCGAGTTGGTCTAAGGCGTCAGGTTAAGGTTCACCTTAACTCAATAACTGTTCTCAGTTTCCTGATCTACGTTGTAGGCGTGGGTTCGAATCCCACTCTTGTCATTTCTTTTTGCCAAATCTCTGTTCACTCATAAGGATTGGCTATGTTTTTGGTTCATGGGAGAACAGATGTGGTTGTACTGTGTGATGCCTGGTTCAGCCCATGGGGATCTTGCCCTAACAACGGTGTAATACGGAGTAGCATCCTGGATATGGCAGAGGGGGTTGGTCGCCTCGAGAGTTTGAATCTGGGCTTGAGCCATCCAGAACACTCTGGTGATGGGAGGACAATGTATCCTGAAGACCGGGGGGTTAATTGCATTGCATTGCTCCTGGGTTCATCCTGATGTCTTGCACGACCGCAACCACCCGTGGACGTTCCTAGATATAGCCCTAGCTAGTATATATATACATGTTGATCTTCTCCGACGAGGCATAACTAGTGGCCTTTGTTTCTGTCGCTCCCCGGGGTGAACTACGGCATGAACCTGAGATCAGATAAAATGAAGGTAGCGCCTGCTTTCTTTCTGCTCTTGGCCAGTTGCTTTGGGACTCGGAGCTTCAAAGCACGACCTCCATAGCTACGCACCGGACCCCGGCGTCAGTCCTAGGCCTGATTTTTTGGTGTCGATTTTTTTGCTCCGACGGAGCCCATTCATATTATCTAGTCGATGTCCCGGTTTATTCCATGTCCTTGTTTGAATTGAGATGATACTCCAATAGGGCTAGGATAGACCATGTGACACAACATCGGAGTCCACGTTATTCCCCAAGGCTCTTTCCCGCAGCAACGCCAGCGTGCGCCGGTGCATTTGGACAGACACTGCGTTCTTTACTCACGTCATTGGATGCAGTCTAATTGACTGACAGGCAAAAACAAAAAAGATATGACAAGAGTGGGATTTGAACCCACGCCCCTTTCGAGACACGGAGACAGTTGTGAACCATCGGGATCAGGTTGACCTGAACCGTGCGCCTTAGACCAACTCGGCCATCTTGCCAATTGGATGGAAGATG
>CAJVNO010000025.1:0-148983 GCA_911174995.1 Penicillium olsonii | reverse complement strand
TTTTTTTTTTTTTTTTTTTTTTTTTTTTTTTTTTTTTTTTTTTTTTTTTTTTTTTTTTTTTTTTTTTTTTTTTTTTTCTTTTTCTTTTTCTTCTTCATTCCTCATTTTTATGCGCCCTTAGCTTTTGAATGCAAACCTAAACTGCGGCCAGTCAATATCGTTCCAACAGCTTCAACAAACCTCGCAATGTAGAACCAAGCCACCAATATGATATCTTTTATCAAACATGAAGGGCTCTCAGCCTTTATTAAAGTTTTATTCAAAGCTCACCTTGGAAGGGATATGGTTTCTGGATGACCCGCAGAAATAAAGATCTTCACGTCTCTCCTACAGTCTCTAGCGAGATCCGCTTCCGCCCCAAGAGTTGCTTTTCCATTTTGCGGCCCAACCCAAGACATTAGTGCGCAGTCTTTAGTCAACAGTCAGGCATAAAGAATTCATGTTGTTGAATATGACAATACATATCTACTGACGACGCGGGATTGGCTTCTTTTCACTACTGGTCGTACGAGACATTCATTCCATCAATTCACAACGGTGATCATGGCGAGGCCATGAGCCCAAATAGGGCAAGGCAGGCTGCTTTTCAATATATCAATCGCTATCGTTCATCTTTCGGGCTATGCTGCGATGGTTCTCTTCTCACGTGATTTTGGGCTCCCCTAATTTGTGTATTAAAGATCGTCGTATTCCTAGCGCCCTGTGTAGTCTTCTCAAATCAGCCCCGAACCGACGGAATGGCAGTGACTATATCTAAATCCAGTGCTGGTCACCGACAGGAATGATCGTACGGTGAGCAAATCATTGAACCTGGAGGCTCTAAAGTCATTGCTTGTAGTGTATGAGATTACGGTACGGGATTGTGTTTTGTTCATTTACCCTGACCCCTCGCAGCAAGTTGGATGCCAGATCACGTGAGATGCATAGATCCCTAGAAGTGGCTGCCTGTTAGGTAGACACTACGCTAGGATGAGCTGCTGGGAATTATAGATAGCTGGATCCTTCTATAGAGAATATAATCACACTTGTTGTCTTAATCCTGGGTTCAACTGCCGAAGCGATATGCCGGCTACAACTACGATGTATATCTCTGTTTATACATGTAGAGTGATCCTCTTCCTAAAAACGAACTTAGAGCCTCGTCAAGGCCTCTCGTGGCCTCATCGCCGTTCCCATTGTTAGGCTGCTCTCGTGGTGTGCGACTGCGACTGCAGTATGTAGTTATCTCACATTCAAGCGAATGCGAACACAATCAACGGTTAATGGTGGCCTTTGCATATCTAAAAACAGATATTCCAGCTCTTGACACAGCACGTACTCCCGAATCAAGATATGATGCGAGCCATTTCTCCACAGGCCAACGAGTCTAAATCATGCGATTTCGTCATGCGGGAGGCCACTATGCGGGAGGCCACTATGCGGGAGGCCACTATGCGGGAGGCCACTATGCGGGAGGCCACTATGCTGGAGGCCACTATGCAGGAGGCCGACGATGCGGGAGACCTACAGTAGTTAGTGCAAGGCGAAGAATCATAATTCTGATCTTTGAGCCACTACACGGAATAATTAGTAGACAGCATGGCGTTTGCCGCAGGAACCAAAATCGGATATTGAGATGTTCCGTCTCCGCTAACGATTGTCGTAACAGCCCCTTTCTTACAAACAACAAAACTTCCTCGTTGACAAGCCAGTCATTTAGTGGCCGTGAATTCTTGATTCTTACGGTTAAGATTCCACGATGATTTCCGTAGCACAAATGCCAATGCGACTCGGACGGGCAGCACTGCGGCTATGGCTCAGGGGCCTGAATCTTCCCCGGCAGCCACAAGCGTCCTGGCATCGAGACCGGCTTCGCGAGGAGCTCCAGGAGCTCCGGCTGGCGGAAACACATATTTCGAGACTAAGTGAAGCCTCAGACGTCATGTTTTCAATCACCAGGGCTCAATATGATGGATTTGCATCTCGTCGGGTTCCTTCTTTTTCTGGGTATCAGGTAGCCCCAATCTGTTTTTACATGTTGGCCAAGTTTACCTCGCGTTGGCTCTTCTTCAGAGTAGCAGCTCGCCTATGCAAAAAAGACGATTGGGCTTCGATATGTGAGGTAGTCAATCCGACCAAGGATGAAAAGGTGACTTCGGTGGCCCATCGTCATCAACTGGACCCTCACAAGTTCCGGCGAGTGAGCCGTGACCTCCGGCGTGTCTGGCCTCTTTTACCTTGATCGCTCTGCAGCTGTCTTCCAAGATATCTACTGCACCTCGGCAAATTTCACCTTACATGGCTTACGAGTGATGCGTGGCACCTTGTGGCTCCTGGCTCAGCTGGCCGTGGTTTCAATTGGATGTTCTGATTTTGATCATTTCGCTTTTTTCAAAACGCCCTCTGCCTGCAGCTCCACGTATCTCCGTTGACCGCTACTTCTCCAAAGAGGCTATCATATAAGCTTGCGTGCAGGGTGTATTCGTTCTCCACCGAACATTTGACTGCCCTCTCCCTTTCCTCCAGGTCGACCTCTGCTCTAACAAAGCTTGAATCATGCAGCCTTCAACTGCCCCACCCCTCAACGGCAATGGCAGCCACGAACCCACGCCTGACCCCTTGGGGTCAGTCGACTGTCGAAAGCCAGTCATCATTGGACTCTATGGCCTCCCCGGATCTGGCAAATCATTTTTGTTGAATATTCTGAAATGTGGCCTCAGCCAGGCCGAATTTTCCTTTTATGATGGCAGCCAAATGATTGCAACGGTCACGCCTGGCGGCATACAGGCTTTTCAAAAGTTGAACGACGATGAAAAAGGATTGTTTCGTGGCCGTGCAATTCAAAAGATCAAGCAAGAAAGTTTCCACAGTGGAAGAAGTGCGATAGTCACTGGGCATGCCATGTTCTGGGCCGAGGAAGAATCCACCGGTCAAGTGGTGTGCACACCAGCTGATCTGGACTGTTACACACACATCTTATACTTGGATGTGCCCCCCAAAGACATCGAAAAGTATCGATCGAGTGACTCGAACCGAGGTCGCCCGGTGGCGTCAGTTGCTCATTTGACCAATTGGCAAAAGGAGGAAAAAAGGCACTTGCGTCACATCTGCAGATCTCACGGTATCATCTTCACGACCATCACTCAACGTCAGATCACAATGGGAAAAATCGTCCCTTTCATCCTGGATTTGAACAGTCACACAGAAGATCTGAACTCTAGACTGGCACAGAAACAGACGGACGACTTCATCAACGCCGGATCCGAACAGCCAGAGACCGTCCTGGTCTTTGACGCCGACAAGACGCTTGCGCCACAGGACAGCGGTGAGCTGTTCTGGGATATGGCTCCCGGACACTTGACCGAAACGGGCGAGAGACAGCCCTTGAAAAGCTTGTTTAGCAGCCCTCTGCATTACTCATATACCGGCTTCCGCCAGGCGACACTCCTCTGTGAAGAGATCATCGGCGACGATCACGAATTTGATGACTGCTGCGATAAAGTGGCCATCATGATTAAGGTTCATTCTGAAATTTTAGATCTCCTGCACTTGGTGTCAGGTCAGACCCACGTCCGCGCGATTGTGTTGACCTGCGGGCTTCGGAGGGTCTGGGAGAAGGTGTTGCAGAGGGAGGGCTTGGCGAAAACAGTCCCAGTCATTGGCGGGGGTCGGGTGTCCGACGCTCTTGTCATGACACCCTCCCTGAAAGCAGCACTTGTGAGTCGTTTGCGTCATGTGCATAAGTCTTACGTCTGGGCTTTTGGCGACAGCCCACTGGACCTGGAAATGCTTCAAGCGGCCAACCAAGCAATAGTTGTGACGGGCGACAAAGCGTGGCGAAGTGCCAGCATGGACGAGGCATTGACGAAAACTATCGGAAAGGCTGGATTTCAGCCACGCCAGGCTGTGCTTCCGTCAAATGCGACCGCTCGCCTCAGCGTGTCCCAGCTGCCTTTAGTACAGTTGACGGATCAATTCTTTCATGAGTCGCTGTTTGTCCGGCGGCAAAGTCTTCACCTCCTTCATGCTACTGATTGTTCCTCGGCCAAACTGCTGATGACACCAATGCGCGATGCAGCGGTCTCGGGGCCAGCACTGCGGGATGCACATTCTCAGGTTGGGTGGTATCTTGCCATTGAATTCTGTAGCCAAATTCTCGGCGTTGAGAAATACCATATTCCCCACGTTCAAGGTCATCAAACAGAAGGGTTTCGAATTCTTCATGAGAAGGACACTTTGATCGTACCCTTGATGCGAGGTGGTGAACCAATGGCACTGGGCGTGAGCAAGGCTCTACCACTTGCCATGTTTCTTCATGCCAAGGTACCTGCCGAAATACGGCATAAGCATCTTCAAGACCGCACGACAGTCATCCTTGTTGACTCCGTGGTCAACACCGGCCAGTCAATCTTGGAGTTTGTGCGACATATTCGACAACTGAATTTCTCTATCCGCATCATCGTGGTTGCTGGTGTCATCCAAGCAACATCGATTTCCACGAGTATGATTGCGCAAGAGCTCTCACGATTCCGGCGTCTGTCTTTTGTTGCTCTTCGGCTGTCGAAGAATCAATTCACTGGCAAAGGCCCCACCGATACGGGGCACAGGCTTTTTAACTCCGTGACCCTTGATTAGTTCCATGCGAGACTGTGGCACGGTGCCTTCTGGAAGTGGTGTCACCACTTACACTGTCAGTCCATTTCCGAATCCTAGCGTTCCAGAAAGAGCAGTCTATGTTGAGAGTCATTCCGGACTATACCTGTCAGAGGAGCCTGTATTGTTTCTGCGCAGTATCTCGGATTCACAGCGTGGTTTATTCACTTGTAACACCAATATGACCCAGGCATCGATATCCCACTATCAAAATCGACGTCCTTTGATTTTGGCGGCTCATGAGTCAATCACAAGTGGTTCCTTCAATTGAACACCCAAACAAGCCGTTCGAAGCACATGTCTATTAACCTGGGCCGCCCTGTCCGGCATCAGCACCGCTCTTTATGTAATTCATCGTTGCTACTCCTGCTCAATATGTTCAACAATCGAAAAAGAAAACAACCCAATTACCCCAGTATATCTATTCTCTGTGTGCGGTGGCAGGTGATTGGGCAGCACTTGTTCAGGTGTGTAAAGGGGTTAACTCGCACTCATTGTAAAAGACTCGAAGGCTTTCTGGATTCACCTAAATACAATTCCTTTTCTTGATATCGTACTAGTATGGTCCTCGCCCATTCGGCTGACATGTCTATACCTGCATCTGTAATTTATTGCCCCCCACCCGGCCTCTCCCGACCCTAGTATAGAAAGTGAGATCAGCTGAGACAAATCGGCTTCAAACGTGTCGACCAAAGATAGACAGGGACTTTTCATCATACCAGATTGGGGTTTTGTAAAATGATAGATATACCGCAGCCGTTTTGGGACGAGACTCACAAGATCTCCCTAGGTTTGGATCCTGCAGTCCTTCATTTACTCGAAACGCTTTGGGCGCGAATTCAATAAAATCAATTCCACCAGCGCATGCATTGTGAGCAGTACTCCGAGACGGCTTTGAGCGACCGGCTGTTCAAACGCGTCTTACGGGTGTCTAAGAACTTGGATTGCACCCCAACTTTGAGATTCCCCACCGAAAGATAGATGGGATAACTTGATACATGAGGGAATTTTACGAGTGACCAAACCAGCGTTCTTTAATCGAGTAGGTTCAATGATATGAACTTCCTTTGAGACACGAGAGCAAGTGGACCCATTCTCGATGATTCCGCTTCTCTCTCACGAAAGAGATCCAATTCATCAAGTATATCTCATCTCTTCAGACTTCTAGGATTTATTAATCTAATAGCATCCAATATGTTACCAAAACCCAAACTGCCATTCTGAGCCAGCAGCAAGTTCTAGAATATGGTATTAAAGCCGTCTGGACTTGGTACGATCAATGGCACATCGTGAGCGGTCCCAGTTATCCTGGTGCGTGTTTTGCGACCCTTTCTAGCCTAAACTTTCGTGCTCCCGCCCAGCATCCGAGACTGGAAACAAAATCTGTCTTGCTTGGTCGTAGATCCGACCGCAAGGCTAACATACATGGACTTCGCAAATCACAGGCTGTGCATAGACACAGACGCAAGCACAGGACGAAGATAGAAGGCGCAGCAGAAGTGAAGCCTGACGGGACGACAAATCGGGGAGAAAGCCTAGAACAATCGGACCCAGAAAAGACTAAAAGGCTCTACCGCCAAGTAATGGTGTTGTTTGTGGCCTTGAGCGGGTTGGTTTCTGGGCGGCCTAGTGGCCCGGGCCATGGTTTCTCTAAATCGTGACCCATGTGTTGTTTTCTGGCATAGTGCGTCCATCACCCCACGGTTATAAAGCACAGCCACCCTCTCCCATAGCCGCTAAATCACCGCTGTCACCAACACATTGCTTTTTCATTACCGCCATCATTTCTTCATTTCTTCCCAAAGCTGCCCTCGGTCGCCCACCCATAATGTCTGCCATCAGTTTACTACCAATGCAGAAAATAGGCACGATGGGCTTGATACCCGTCCTGGTCAATGGCCAGCGCTACATGATCATGCACGAAAGAACTAGAAAGACCATCAAAGACGGGTTTAAGACCTATGGCGGACCACGTAATGCTGCTCCCTGATTTGAAGAGCTGCATGCTCACTACCACCACAGATAGCCTAGCCGGCCCTGGCGGCGGCGCCGATGCGGACGAAACCCCCGAGGATGCGATCGTCCGCGAGACTCTGGAGGAGTACGGACTGAAGGTCGCAATCGTTCCCGTGCAAAACAAGATGGCATTCGCCAAGACCAATGATCGCTTGTCAGACGGATCCTTCTGGTGCTGCAATTTCTACCTTCTCCAGTTGCAGGATACAAAACAGATTCCCCAGGTATGCCAACTACTTCCTGCCCCGCGCAGCCTCATCGTTATCGCTACACTCGACAGATGTATTTTCTGGTAACCGGAGAAGTTATCTTTTGCTATGTCTACCACTGTGAGAGCTCTTGTGCTGATTGCTGTCCGCAGATCCCGCAGCAGGAAAAAAGAAAAGCTACTCGCTTGGTGGCGGTGCCCTGGTATGCCTTGCTGTTGCTAGTTGACGCGACGAGCAATAGTGCGGACGACGATGCGAATGAAGACCGGATCCAGATTAAACTTAATACAGTCACCGTGTATTTTTTCGAGTCGCTGAAGAACCTGGCTCGGACCCACCCGGGAGCTTGCAAAGACGAGCTCCCAGGATTCTGGGATATTGTTTCGGAAATGCCTGAATATCAAACCAGTGAGCTGATTGATCACGGTATCGACATAATCGATTACGTGGAAAAGGTATCTAAGCCATAAGCTGCTTACTAGTGGGGCACTGCACCCATGCTGGACGCCACTCCAAGCGGACCAAAGTGGGTCCAGCATCTTTGACCCCCATGGACTTTTGACAAATTGTAATTCGTTGAGCTCTAAGTTTAAACTCTGTGGAGAATCGTGCACTGGCTGTTTGCCAAATCTTGGAAAGATCAAATGACACTAGAGGATGTTAGAATATAAAAGGACGTAGAGATGTAACGAGAAAAGAACTTTGGGGGAGATGGGCCTACAAACAAGCAAGATTACGCGATTAAGCCCAGAATCTCGAGCTTGGACGGATTTTGCCCAAGCCAGCTGAACTGAGCCCGAAGATTCTGAATACGACGGGGTCAGAAAGTGGATACCACGCAGGCAATGTGTCGCCCTGAGCTCCCAAATGTGGGAAGAGGGCGCAGTATTCGAATGTTATGTACTTGATTTTCAGTGATTTCAGTGATTAAAGAACGTGATGGATAAACTTGCGGTGTATCATACTGGAACATGTCCAAGAATAATCCCAAATTCATTTCAATCATTCACCATTCCACCAATTTCAATTCAACGAGATTGTAAGAAAGGATGGATCGCAATCAGTTTCACCAATGTTTTCTGATCTATTCTTTTCCAAACCCCATCTCCAAACACGCTAATCTGTATATGGCCTAGCGTTATTACAAAGATTGAATTGTATTGAAACGTCTTGTATGTGAGAACTCAGTGCTGTAAATAACGTGAAATGCTAGTACAATTAGTATATCACCTCGTTGCCCTAACAATTTGCTGATCGTCTATTACCATCCTTCTCTTAGCAGCAACAGTCGCTAGCATTAAGACATTCTATAATACAAGACCATCTTGGAAGCTTGGCAAATGAAGCAAAGTTTGATATGCACGATCAATTAAGTTTATTACATCTAGAAATTCATATCTTGTTCCTTTTATTTCCTCATCCAAGCAATGTATAGAATTTGAAAATAGCGATCGGATGGTGGTTCAACAATATATTCATTGCTGCTTGACTTTAAATTCTCATAGCAGTGATGGTCTCAATAATGTCACCTGGAGAAATCCAGGTTAAAGCGAGATTAGCCAATAGCCATGCTCTTTAGTGAAGAGGCAATTTAGCAGAAATTCGTGCCGATCGTCTCTCGTACTGGCACTTCGAGCTGCTCAGCCTCCTCCCATCGACCCTTATTCCGGAACATCGATGCTAGGTTATTTATACTCTTCAGCGTAGAAGGATGGGTTTCGCCGAGCTTTGTCTTGCGAGCCCCTACAACCTGGGCTAAGATTCTCTCTGCCTCTTCCCACCGACCTTGGTTCCAGTAGGTCGATGCCAGGTTGGCCATGCTAGACAACGTATGGGATGGTCCTCACCGAACTTGGTCTTATGTGTCTTTAACACCTGCACCTCGAGCCGTTTAGTCTCTTCCAGCCGGCCTTGTTTCAAATACGTTGATGCCAGATTGGCCATACTCATGAGCGTGTCGGAATGGTCCTCGCCGAGCTTCTCACTGCGAGTCTACACTACCTGTTCTAGGAGCTGCTCGGCCTCTTTCCATCGACCCTCATGCCAGTGCGCTATTGCCAAAATGGCTGTGCTCTCGACAAATTTTTCGTGGGTATTGCCCAGTGCCATCGTTCGTTGATTTCTTGATCTTGATGTCATTTCTCTTGTATCGATGATGTTACCGCATCGTGACGCATACCACGCGCCCTCGTAAAGCAATGTAGCCCATTGCAGCAGAGACTGAGTTGATGCTGGCCGCTTAGACATAGCAGATTTGAAATGAGGAAAAAGAGGCCCACATCTATCCCAGTTTTCGTATTCACCAGTGGGAAACTCGTCACACAAGATGCCAATAATTTTATCCCTCCATTGGTCTATTTGTTCATGAGATTTTAACCACGCGC
The DNA here is from genome assembly GCA_911174995.1 of Penicillium olsonii. Classification (NCBI taxonomy): domain Eukaryota; kingdom Fungi; phylum Ascomycota; class Eurotiomycetes; order Eurotiales; family Aspergillaceae; genus Penicillium; species Penicillium olsonii. The sequence continues at coordinate 139,742 of CAJVNO010000025.1, read as the reverse complement.
GCATAGTCAGTTGCAATAGCCGATGCATCGTGAAGGATGTGCTGCTCTCAGTAGCAGATATAAATGAATATTCCCTTAGCGCTGCGATGTCATCATCAAAATCGGGACCTAAATCAGATTCGGATGTCACCTCGTCATTGGAGTAACTTGGGAGTTCCGAATTTGATATGTGGTTGGTCCTAGGCTGCTGCCGGATAAGATTCTCTGGTATACCTCGCCGATTGAAAAAGCTCATGAGAGAAAGCAATTGCGCGGTAGATGGCTTTGTTTGGCGAATATGATCAAATGAGATTTGCCACGTCACCAGAATTGCGTTCTTCGCTCCCCAGTCCTGATGGAGATGACCTGCCTCTTTGTTCAGAAGCTTTGTCGCTTCACGGTCACTCCCTTGGAAATCTCTCAGGCATTGCAAGACCGAACAATGAGGCGCCCGAGTTTGAATATAGCTAGCAGCTTGTACGATCGCTAGCGGCATAAATTCCAACTCGTTCACCAACTGTTGGCTTTCTTCGCTTTCTCGTGGTTGTTCAAGCTTTCTTTGGAGAAGCTCCCCGCCATCGTAACCGCGCAAAGTAGTCGATCATTATCGACACTATCAAGGATACAAACCCATTTCCCTTTCTTCTTATCCCGAAGCCAATTTTCGACCAAACTGAATACTTTGGCTTTGGGATCTTGACGACCCGGGATTTTGACCTGATCCGCGATGTCCCGGAAACTTTGCTCGAATCGGGCATCGTTGCTTGCATGGACCCACAAAACCCATGTTGCCGGTAATTTGGACCAGACGTGATAGGAATATTCGATCACAAGTTGCGATTTTCTTTGAGTTGTTAGTGATAGATTATGTAAGGGCTGCTATACACTTACCCAACACCGCCGAGGCCAATGAGCGCTATCCTCGAACCCGCGACTGAGCTTTTGCTATAGATCTGATTAAGTAATTTGTCGCGACGAACAAATTCTGGATCGCGCGCGAATGGCACAGTTGACAAAGGGCTGGGCGGAGTTTCTGGTCGCTCTGGAGGGAAGCGGTAATTAGTCAGTCGTCGACCTTGACCTGTTCGGTTCCGTTTCCGACTCACCCGGAGGCAGATGGAAGTCTGCCGTGAATGTGCCATAATTGATCCCCACCTGGGCTCCATAGTTGCCACCGGAGTGACTTGTCGAAGCCACGATCGAGTGAGTTTGCCTGTCTGTATTTCATTATAAGCTCTTTTCTGGCTCTCAACTGAGGAGTACATCGTCAGGTGACTCGGCTCCGCGGCGCTAAGACAGGAGACCAGATTTGCAGGCCACCCAAGTCGAATTGTGGGGCAGGCCTAGCACCTTCCCAGGAACCGGATCGACCCGAGCCAGAACACTCAGCTCAAGCGCAGCACGCGATAATCAGCCCGACACCTGCGGGATGAAAAGCATGCTTCGATAGTATCACGTCGTGAGGTTATTGCTCACGGCTTTTTCAAGTACACGATGGATACTTTGAGATCGCATTTGGTTGTTGGTATACTGAAACTAACGTATGGTTTTCCAGCCAAGCAACGACTTTTTTTTTGAGGTACGCAGCTTTGAGATGGGCCCCAAGCTCCCAGGAACTGCAGTATCTCCCTTGTCAAGTGCATTACCTAATAGCCTGCATCCCCCAGACTTTTCGCCCAGATTCAATTTACCTGCTCACTGAGCAGAGGGGTGAGCAAGGGTGAGCAGACGAAGTCGCTCCCTGTGCCCCTCGGCGGTACATACCAGACCACTACGTCTGCCAAAGCTCTCCTATATCAAAGTCCAGACTTTTCTTCGCAACATGGCGCCAAGACTCCCTCTCTCAAAGCTTGAGATGATCCAGGACATGATATTGAGCACATTATTGACTGCCTCGCAAATGGCCAAAGCTGCTGAATGTAGTAAGCGTTCAATCACCAACATCAGCAACAATCTTTGCCGGTTTGGAAATGTCAGAGCACCCCCAACTTGAGTAGGTCGACGACGGACCGTAACACCTCCGATGATAGAAGCACTATGCGATCGCCTCCTCGAAGATCCTGGGCTGTATGTGGACGAGATGGCTATCTTCTTGTAGAACGAGTTCCGCATTCAGGTCACAAATTCGAGTCTCAAATGTGCTCTTGCTTCCGTGGGTTGGTCGAAGAAAGTTGCTCGACAGAGAGCAAAGGAACAGAATGCGGATTTACGAGATTTCTACATCCACAACACAACACAACCTGTCAGACCTTCAATCGTGACATTTGGTCTACGTGGATGAGTCTTGGTGTGATAAGCGGATCGCGTTCCGAAAGACTGGCTGGTCTCCGTTAGGCACGGTGCCGTCGCAGGTAGCCAACTTCCATCGTGACCAGCTGTACCAGATACTACCCGCATATTGCAAAGACGGAATTTTGCTCTCTCGTGTGTTCCAGGGCTCCAAGGATGCTGCAGTCTTCGAGGACTTCGTTGGTCAGCTGCTTCGGCATTGTGGGAGATGGCCTGAACCAAAGTCCGTTCTAGTTATGGATAACGCATCATTCCACCACTCTGATCGTATTGAGGAAATGTGCATCGAAGCAGGGGTAAAGCTCATGTATCTACCATCTTACTCATCCAACTTGAATTCTATCGAGAGGTTATTCTCTGAGTGAAAGGCATATATTAGACGGAACTTTGTGATGTATGAAGAAGACCCAGGACAAGGATTTCAATTTTTCCTCGAGCGGTGCATTGAGGTTGTTGGATCTCGAAAACAGAGTGCTCCACTTTTGTGTCTACAATTGTGAATTAATCGTCAGCTTAAAGATTTTCATAAAACAGAAGTCATTTATAAGCCAATCTAGTGTGTATACGAGCGCCTTCCTACGCCTTCATGTGGGTTCAAGTTACGGTTTGCGTAGCTAGGTCGTCCAGCGTGATATTCCTTACACACCTTACACACTTAACTCATTGGCCAATATATCTCACAAATTGGCGTGCAATACCCACCACAGTCCCTTTGTCGATAAAGAATAAGGGATCTGGGTCCTCGTGGATCAGTCTAAGATCAAGACCATTGGCTAACGCCATACTGCATGCTTGCCAAAACTGTGCTTTCAGATTTTCATCACCAACATTTAATTCATGCCACGCGCCGTAGTCTTTGACAGCTTCGTCCCTTAGTCCAGTAAGATTGAAGTCTTCCATGACTTGGTCATTGCATGGCTGAGCCATTGCTAAGGCTGTGGTTAGATTGGACGTGTTATGTTGCGGGGAAGATCGCATCCCATTGAACTTGATATTGATAGGTTGACAGCTTCCTGAGGAGCCTTCCATCTTGTTCTTCTGTGATTGTTGACTCTCCAGTCTATGCCGCTCTTCCATATATAGTTCCTCACGGAAACTACACGGGACATCCTCCTCATGCCATCTCGGCCCACATTGCTGGCAAGGTCCCCACGGAAAGAAGCACTATAAATTGAGGAGCCATCAATTAAAAGGTTTGATTGCCTTTGTGAAGAAGGGCGGCGCCTTGCTGTCTCATGATGAACAAAAGATCATTATTTATTGATTTACTTCAACTTCAATAAGCCAAATAGATAGCTTTGATAACCTCGATATTTATAACCTTCAATTCTACTTTTTTTTTATTGATATAAAACAGGCCAATTCAACGTGCGTGGGCTCTCGCAACAGTGGGCGAGCAACGGATGCCCTTCAGGAAATTTGATTGTGGAAACCACCCGGGGTGGGCTACTTGATCCTAGACGTGTGTCAACTATTGCACGCGAGACTCGAAAAACGCTGAGCTAGTATGAGATCAAGTGGTTGACGGCAGTGTACGTCTTACGATTGGTCATCATATTCTCAAGCTCTCGCTTTGAGACCAATCAACCAGTCCCAAGATCACCAAGGAGAAACGGGTCAGGCTTGGAATCACACGCTAGAAAAGTCAAGCGCGTGCAATCCAAAATGCTGGTTGACAGTAGGTGATGATATGAAAGTTCACTTCTGCCCTTACAATCCAGGCCAAAGCCACAGGAATACTCCGTGTGAGCGTTCAGGCATGGTCTGCGACGTTCCAGAGGCGATCACAAGTAACAATGTATGATTGAAGACGACGAACTACACTACATAAGACCATTGCTCACGCGGTTCCAACGAGCAAGGCCGGCGGGGAGATTGGTCTTTGAGATGCCGCATTCTTCATGATGCTCCACCGGCCCACGGAGGATTCCCAGAGGCTGCCCTCGCCCGGCTTCATCTAGACCACCCCGGGGCTGACGCCCCCGGCAAGATCAAGCGGCAGCCATCAGCGTGGGCGCGATCGTGCGGGAGACGAGGACAGGGTCGGATTTCGGCGGTGCTGGACGAGCGGGGGAGTATGTCTGCACGCTAACTGCGTATTCGATTCCCTGAGAAACGAATATCCTGATCAACATCTATAGTTCCGAATTCCAGAGCGTTTGGCACCGGGTAAATCTGATCTTTGGGGAAGCTCGAACCAGCTTTTCCACGTCGCTATCTTATGCGCAATCTTCATTCCGAACAGGTGCGGTGTCCGCACCGCGGGGTCTTCTTGCATGACCATCCAGGTGTCCAACCCGCTGACTCCAAAAACCTCTTTCTCTTGAACTTAATAGGATTTGCTTCAGTACCAACAAGCATACTAAGTTGTATAAACTTTCCTATGTCTCTATCCAAGAAGTTCTTGCCGTGGATGTGGCTGTGCAATTTCTGAGTTGTTTCTTCTCCAACGTGACTTGTCATTGGGGCTTTGACTGCACAATCGATTTCGAGTTTCATTATAACAGATTCTTTTGGCCTATTAATCACCCCCCAGGCATGAAGCAGAAAAACCTGTATGATTAGATCGACGACATTCTTGCGGCGGTCGATGACATCTACTTCGTATTAGTGATATATTTCAACGACTATTCACGCCACAGATACACTCCTGAAGATTGGACACTGTAGTAAGGATTGCCTATTGACAAGAAATCATCCATTCCTTTGAATTTCTCGAGACCTTACTTTGAGGAACGCGAGATTTTTATTAGTGGCGACAGAAATCAGATGTGCGGCGAACGTACTGGTGAATTCACGATGGTAAAGTTCTCTAGATACATGTACCTAACTAACTAAATAACTACAAAAATGGTCTTATGTAAAAATCTGGCCAGTCACAAGTAGTAAGCAGATTTCATAGTAAAAAAGTCACATGTTTACAGGGTAAAAATACAGTATCACCCCGTATATTGACAAGTGGTCTAAACACCGAGTAATGTACCTGGTACTGCCATAATTACATAATAATGCCAAGCCACTCGGCTATGGGAACGAACCTCAGGTCAATTGTCGCCTTGGGCACAATATTGGCTGTCTCAGCAAATTCCGAGGTCTGCGTGGGATCACGCCACCAACAGAGACAGCCCCAAACGTCGAACATGACATACCAAGTAAGCTTATTAGTCTGAGTGACACGCGGAAGCTAACGGGCCTAGGAAGCTCTCTCGCAACTTCAACAGTGCCGGCGGCCATTCCCTACCGATTCCCCGGCGACGCCGTCATTGCCGCCGAGCGCCCCTAGGGCTCCAAATGCTTCGACTTTGAGAGGAAACGAGCCTCTCCTTGGTATGAGCAGCTGGCTACTAACTCTTGGGCATGAGGTCTCGCCATACCTGTCTTTCCTTTTAGAAAATTACTAACAGATACTAGCCCGAGCACATCAATCGCTTGAACGTTATTCATGTCGCCGGGACAAAAGGCAAAGGCAGCACATGTGCCTATGTGGACTGCTTCTTGCGAAAGCATGCAGTAAGGAATGGAATTAGGCGAAAGATCGGTCTGTACACGTCGCCAAGTCTGTGGCCACGGAACAGAATCCGGATCGATTCGAATCCACTACCGGAGGATCTCTTCGCAAGGCGGTTCTTTGAGGTGTACAAGGGTCTTTCTCTCAATTCCGCCACGCTGCCAATCGGTACCAAGCGCCCTGGATTTCTCCAGATGTTGGCCATCGTAGCGTTCCACACGTTCATTGAAGAAGGCGTCAACGTTGTTATCTGCGAGGCCCATCACGGTGGTCAGTTTGACGCGACAAATTTCGTTGAGCATCCTGCCATCACTGCCATCACCAAAATTGGGATGGACCATGTCGAAAATCTGGGGGAAAATCTACAGCATATTGCATGGCATAAAAGTGGAATCTTTAGAAACCAAGTTCTCGCGCTTTCGGTTCCGCAGGATCAAGAAGCTGAAGGTGTGATTGAACGCAGGGCTGCAGAAATCGGGGCGCCACTTCAGTTGATAAGTATTAAGGAAGCTCTGCTTGAGTTTCTCGAAAACGATCAGATTGAGAAAATACCACTTGAACAGCGAGAAAACTGTGCCCTGGCTGCGAAAATTGCTCATGAGTTTCTCCAACAATCCCTAGACGGGCGAGACGTTCTGGCTGGTGTTGAAGAGTGCCAATGGCCCGCACGTTTCGATATTCAACATTACAGTGGCTGCACATGGTACATGGACGGAGCACACAACGAGACGAGTATGCAAGTAGTCGCAAAGTGGTATAAACGGGTTGCAGGCCCTAGGTAAGTTCCCATTGCCACCGCTAGCGAGTATCTAACAAACGAATACCACCAGCTCTGTCCCAGTTCTTATGTTCGCTCATTTCTCAAAGAAGCGAACGCGCTCCTGGGAAAACATACTACAAACGTTAGTGAGGTCTCTAGGGTCACATATTGAGCATGTTATTCTGGTCGAGCGGATTGAATACGACGAGCATTTCGCCACCCCCAGCGAACAACTGGAAAGTTTTGCCCGGTTCTGGAGGGAGAACTGGCCTCCCGTTGCCATTCATAACGCAACTTGCGTCACAGATGCGATTGAACGCGCCAAGAACATTGCTATGGGAGGATCCATCTTGGTGACAGGAAGCCTATACTTGGTGGAAGCTGCCCTCGAGATAGTCGAGAACAAGACTATCTAGAATCTGCTTACCTCCTGTCATCGAGGAGTCAACTGCAGTCGGATGAACCTGATAATACTTATAATAGCGCAGTGTTTGACACTCTAGATCTTGCAACATTCGCTGTAGGTAAAAGCATCATAGTCCATTTCAGTCTCTCTCTGCAATAGCAGGCCTTCCACCTCTTTTCGCAAGCTCGTCAAGTCTGTCGAGCCAGGCAGTTCCTTGGCCCAGGAAATAATATTCCCGGCCGCATTTTTGGAAGATCTCTCGCGCTGCAACCCCCTTGGCCAGGGCTTCTGAATATCGACCAATCCTATGCAAAATCTCGCATTGGGCGTACTGAGTGACCATCTCCGCGTGACCTATATCTGGGAAGCAGGTGTTTGCCGCGTCAAGAGCTTCATTCCAATACCCCAACGACTCCTCCCACTCAGACCTGATCAGGTGAACCATGCCGAGGCTAGCCTTCGTGACGTAGATATTATGCTTTGTAACCATGCTTGGTTCCGCAATCCATTGGACACTCTTGAAAAGCCTTTCGGCTTTCTCCAGCAAGTCGTTGTCGACGGACCGACCCAAAAGAACCTTCATTAAATATGTACCTGCCAATGCCAGCCTCAGCCGTCTACCGTACCCTGCTTGTCCATTTTCCTTCTTCAGGAGCTCCTCATACTCATGTTCCAGGGCTACTATTGCAGTAGATGGATCTCCTGCTTCGCAAAGGGTCTCGTAGTAGTGGATGGTTATCAGGTTACTCGCTCGATATCTCACAGCCTGCACAAAATCCACTAGGGCTTCCCTAGCAGGTCCGAACTTCCCGTCATACCTGAGAAGCTTGGCTCTCAAGAAATTAATATCAAGTTGAACCGACCGCTCTATATCCGATATAGGATTGAAGGCGCGGAATTGGTCAAGCGTGGTACTGATTTCGTCTGGAGACATCCTTCTTTCGATTTGGAGCCGCGCTTGCAACAGAATCAGTTTCCCAAAGTCCGCGTTCGAACGGTTATTTGCCCTTGTTATCTTGATTTCTTGCAGATTTGAGCCAACTCCAGACGGATATAGCCTTTCCAGCGTGGCCTTTCGTAATTGAACCCTTGCTTTGATGGCGGCGCAACCAAGCTGATCAGCCATGTGTTCGGCATATGCAACCGCGACTGTTTTCCAGCGCTTATTACCAAAATTTGATGCCGAGAGGCATGAATCGATAGCAAGCTCTGAAGTCTGTCTTTCCATACCATCTGAGCTACACTCAAGCAGGTTTGATAGAGCTCGTCTGAGGATCGGTATAAGCAACGCGCCTGCCACCGTATAGCTAAAGTCAAGTTAGTCAAGTTTAATTCCTTCAATGTGGCCAGCGTACTCAATGGGTCGTAGTTGGGGGTCCTTGGGATAAGCGTGGAGGACAGCGTTCGTCGCGAGGCGCTTCCATTTCCGCGAGAAGATTTGGCCGAAGCAAGATAGCAATTTTGGAATCTCCGGATGGATCATTATCATGGTGCCTTTGCCTACCCCACTGTTTGGCAAAGGTATGATAAATCCGCCCTTTTCTAGACGATCAAGCGTTTTCTCATGCCCTTCAGGTACACCGGGTCCGGGCCAAATCGCCTGGCCATGTGGACCCCAATTCAAACTGTTATGGGCCTGGGCAAACAAATCACTTGGAAAGCAGCCACCGACAGCCGATATCATGCCTAAGAAATCCCTATCAATTTCGCCTAGCTGGTTGACATTCAGGCGATAGTTTATGTCCGATGTCGAAGAAATCATTAACATGTCAGGATGCGAACATAGCGACGGACTCTGTGCAACACCAAAGCTTCGCTGTGGTTCTGCATTTGTGGTAGTTCTTTTTCGCTTCTTTGTGGAAGCCTGGTAATCTGATCAATTGGTTACCCATTGGCCCAGAGCATCGTAACAAAGAGATGGTACACACTTACTGGACAGCAAGTCAGGTCCAATTTCGAGAGCCTCACAGTATAGAGAGGCTCGGTTTTTGGCCACGTACTCCACGATTGAGATGAGTTCTGCAAAGGAATATTCAACAAGGCGGGATTTGGAGAAGCTGCATAATACGAGGCATGCATGTGGAAGGCTGACAATTTCGAAGATCAGCCATAACATGGTGTCAACGGCACTGCTTTTGTATTGGCCGCGTGTCATTGGTTCCAAGTTGTGCTGACCACTCTGCACATTTTTGAAGAATGCTCTCACATGCGGGGTCTGTAGATGTGCTTTCTGGGTATATGTGAGTGATTCCAGCCAAATGGCTAGTGATCCTTGCTTTATTATCGCGCGGGAGGTATCTTGGAGTGATTGCTGAATGGTTCTTTCTTTCCCGGTGGTATTGCCACTTGACTGAACCGCAGCGTTTTGAGCATCAAGCTTGGAGCGTGCTCCCTGCACGGAACCCAAAGCGAATCTCAGTTGATTTTCGAGCTTGACCAGGTCGTCATATGACAGTCCATCATACCCCGACGCCCACAGGTCTATGATATTGAAGTTCATGTCAATTAACCGAAGCAGTGGGCCTGGTATATGAGGCCTAGAATTGGAACAGCGAGTTGAAAGGGTCCAACGGGTTGAAGGGGTCCAGCGAGTTGAAAGGGTCCAACGGGTTGAAGAGGGTCCAACGAGTTGAAGAGGGTCAACGGGTTGAAGAGGGTCCAACGAGTTGAAGAGGGTCCAACGAGTTGAAGGGGTCCAACAAGTTGAGGGGGGCCAACGAGTTGAAGGGGTCCAACGAGTTGAAGGGGTCCAACAAGTTGAAGGGGTCCAACAAGTTGAGGGGGCCAACGAGTTGAAGGGGTCCAACGAGTTGAAGAGGGTCCAACGAGTTGAAGGGGTCCAACAAGTTGAAGGGGTCCAACAAGTTGAGGGGGGCCAACGAGTTGAAGAGGGTCAACGGGTTGAAGAGGGTCCAACGAGTTGAGGGGGGCCAACGAGTTGAAGGGGTCCAACGAGTTGAAGGGGGCCAACGAGTTGAGGGGGGCCAACGGGTGGATATAATTAATGACATGCTATTGGTCAATGCTAGCCACCTTATACGAAAGGATACGTTACTACTTCCTGTAGGATTATTTTTGTATTCTGAAGCGCGCTGGTTTGATTGGCAACAGTCGACAAGGGCTCGCTACGGCCAATGCAAAGGCTCGTACGGTATGGTATTCGATCATCCCGTTCACTATACTCTAGAAAGGTCATGAGGACGAAGAGCCAATCTATCGTTGCTTTGTTCGAGTTTCCCCGCAAATGTACATACGTAAACAAATCAATAGAAGAAATGAAGCAGAACAGAATAAGGACGAGGCATAAAAACTCCCGCTCTATCTTTGCCATCTTTCTGCCATCTTACATTAAGATCATACTCCCACTTGTGTCTAATATGCACTGCCCCATCAGTTCATCAGGATCTGCGTCGTCCTCAACGAATCCGCGTGAAGGCTGCGAATTAGTAATCCTTTCCTATCTTGAACAGTCACGTGACTAGAAGTCGGATGTCCGCCGCGGATGAATATCGAATATGGCTGGGTTAGGCCGATAAATGTATTCAAACCAGCCCTAGTTTCGGGACCATTTTTCACAACTTCGAGAGTAATTCTCCCCATAGCCTCATACCTGAGTCCGTTTTGACAGAACTCCCGTTGCGGATATATGCTGGAGGGTACAACCTGATTATGTAGAATTGACCAGTTTGATGTACCGTAGTGGCTCTTCGAGGATTTGGGTACCAACTTGATTCTGGTGACAACTGCAACCAACTAAGAGATGCGACTATGGTGGACTTTGCTGTGCTTGAGGAAGCTATTTTGAGAGTGATTCAGAAATATGGAATGAAGGGCCAATGGAGGTGGTTCAACTGAAAAGCATAATGAGCTGAAGAAAGGCAGCAAAAATGTACTTGAAATCATTTTAATGGTTAATTGGTGCGCGTGACAAGATAGCGCACATTTTTGCGGTCAAAACACGGAGGGGCATTCACTCATCACAGAAAATATGTATGTATGAAGCGGAACCTCGAGGGAAGAGCTGGGAAATGAAAGACCGATGTGGATTTTTGTTGGGCTCTCATATACAGTCTCTCTAGGCAAGACCTGCTTACTATTTTAGATATTTCAGTTGGTATGACTTCATTTCGATATGTATATCTGTCAAACTCGGCTGGCCTTGAAGGCTTATGAACCTCCAATGAGCAATTTGTTGACTGCTGACATACTCCCCGGTCTTGACCAGTTACAAACGTCGCCGCTTCCTCCGTTTAAACTTCCTTGCATTCCTGTTTACCCAAAGACAAAAGACAACAGTAGATACAGGGCCTGTCGCATCTTTTGTAGCATGGCTATGGGCCAAACATGTTGGACTGCCTAGCACCTTAAACATTGATGAGTGTTGGAATATCGATAAAAAGCAATTTTATTGTTTTTGTACTCACAATTGCTTTGCACCTTAGGCTAAAGCTGGGAGCCAAAGCAAAGGAGCTTTGTTCTCATCATCGTTGAAAGCATCAAGATATTCGTCACGGGTGTTGGGCTTGGGAGGATTTGGAGGTGCGCCAGGACAGTTGTGGGTTCCACCAGCAGTCTTAATCCACGCCTGGCAGACAGAGCATCGTTGAGCCATGCTGATTCGAGGTGAAATAATGTTTTGATTGAGATATTGGCCGGTTCTTAGCAATGCAGATGATGAAAAGAGGTATGTACTAAATGGTGTGCCTACTTGCTCCTTTATATATGTAGTTCCTGGTTCGTTTGCCTTAGGCTGGCTTCCACATGCTGATCAATCTAAGACAAGACACCTCTAAAAGGAGCGCCAAACACCTTCGCGTTTGGGCCTCATGGCCCAGGGACTTGACCTAACTGAAACTTACACCGCCGACTCTTGGCAACTCTACGAGCAGACATATTTGCTCACAGACCGTTGCCGACACCCATCATTGGAAGGTATAAATTACCCTCCCGACTGTCACCTGGAAACACGACTTACCACTCATTCTGCCTCCATCATGAATCCCTACACGACTGACCCAAATGAAATCCCCCCTTCTGATCTATATGCGGACCTGCCGCTTTACGGTCGGTACCGTCCTAAACCAGATGACTTTCATATCGATATCCGACATGTCAACTCTCATTCCATAGACTCATTGAAATACTGGGCTTCAGTGGTTGACCTTTGCAGCGAATCCGTCAGAATATATCCGGCTGATGAGGGCGGTCGAGACGTCTTCGCCGTTGGCAGCGTCATCATCAAGTCGGGCCATCTCCATCCGCAGGGGTTCACCCAGTCCACGGATATCCGCTACTCGTATGCCGATGACAATGAAGTCCAGGCTGTGGCTCTCGCAAGGAAAGCTTTGAAAAATGTTAAAGTGCCCGAGATATACTTTGCTGGCAAGGTATGCTCCCGCTACTTAACTACGTCTCTGCCTTACTTACACCTTTTCAGGTTTATGGTCGCCAAGTGTTGGTCCAGGAACGGCTCCCAGGCGTTGCATTAGCGGTAGCATGGCCCTACCTCTCCCAACGCCAAATGGATTCCTTCAAACAGCAAGCACAGGAGATACTTCGACAAATGCATTCTATCAAGCCTCCCGATGAATTTCAGGTTCGTTCCCATGTCGTGCCTGATCCCAACGTCCGCTCCAATGGTCGTATACAACCATTAGAAGGCAATATCCTCTTCTCAGAGACCAATACCGATTCAGACATGAGCTTCATGCATAACGACTTTACAGATTCCAACTGTATAGTTGACGATGACAAGATCGTTGGGCTCATTGATTGGGAAATGGCTGGCTACTTTGGCTGGAAGACGGCAGGGAAAGTCCATCGTATGGTAAGGCCACATGATAATTCTTTCTGGGAGGATCTGTATGAGCAAGGTATGCCTTAATTTCGACGGGCAGCTCAGGTTCTAGGCTACGGTGATATTGAAGAAAGGGTACTTTGTCGACAGGCTTTTTCTGGCTCGAATTGTGCACATCCAGCAAGATAGCAAAGAAATACTTGGCCAAGAAGTATGCAAGATAAGCCAGTACTACAACAGAAACGGGCTTGCGGTGGGAAATCCCCCATGTAAAACGAATCGATATATCTGACCGTTCCCTTTGATTCAATTGTTCACCTTTCAAGTTCCAAATCATTCGCTTCCACTTGTCGGCGCAGTCCTAAGAACAAATGGGTCCAATACCTCCAAACCTCTTCGACAAAAGTAAAAATTTCAATTCTCCCGGTAAAAATCATCGCACGACATGGTGTCTATCTCAACAATTTCCTCGGTAAACAGCCTCTCAGCTGTCGTATTGGTCAGGGTGGTTCCCAACAATCGTTGGCTCTGAACGGTCCCTCAATAAGTTGTACAAAACTTTGGCAATACCAGTGGGTGCGTAATGGCCGGCATTACTTCAGTAGTGTTGTGCGCCCTTTTCCTTCCCTTGTGGAATTTGAAGTACGTTTAGTACAGTTGAAGATATCTAGATCTGCTCGAAATTGATTTCAACAAATTTTGGATTCCCCTATGTCTTGACAAGCCGACTTCAATCTATATCGGGCCTGACTCATATAAGACTGTCGAATAGGAAAGTGCTTATGAGTAAGGGTCTATCTGCAACTAACTGTAATAAGCCTAGAGCCAATAAAAATGGAAATGGGAAACCATAAATAAGGAGAAAAAAAAATTAAAAAAAAAAACAAATTGGTGAAGTTCATTACACTCTGCCTTAGACACAAATTGAAGTGCTTATAAGAAGATATTCCACTAGTGGAATTTTATGGATATCATCGAACCAGACAATGTCATACTATAAATGGGCCGTCGAACCCGTACACCGCTACACTTTGCAGTGTTATCACAGTAGGTCCGTGCCCATGCGCTTGCCCGACTCAGGCCTGCTATTGAAAGCAGACGTTCCCCTCGAAATCTCCCATTCTGTATGAGACTCGATAATATTATCACATCAATTTCAATTCATATTTTCCAAAATCCCCTCTTTTCGCGATGCATTACTATGATATGGCAGAGACTTGGGAGTTCAGCGACGGCCCAAAACTTCTGTACACGCAGGTCATCTTCCAGGAAGGCAATAAATACTTTTCAGCTCAGCTACCTGAACAAATCGCTTGCCCAAATGACATCCCGCCTACCACCAAAATCCACCTCAAGGAGATTCCTGTCGAACACATTTGGCCTCCGCTAGAAGATGGTCTTTCGATATGCCACGATGCTGAGAAGCCAGATATTTACATCAAAAAGCCCCGGCTCACTGCCTATGATGGTTCGGAGTCTTTGAGTTTGTATCTGCTTCGGGAAGCTCGTATCTGCCAGATCCTGATGCAAAATGAACATCAGAATATTGCCCGCTATCTCGGATGTGTGGTGAAAGACGGGCGGATAACTGGAATTTGTTTCCAGAAATACGTGGAAACGCTTGCCGACAGCCTTGATGTTGGGCGCTTAGTCGACAACAAAACCTGTCTCCAGCAGGTCCGGGCGGGCATCGATCACCTCCATACTCTCAATCTAATCCACAATGACATCCACCTGGGAAATATCATGGTTGCAAACCAAGAAGCTGACACATTTGTGATCATCGATTTTGACTCATGTGCTATCAAGGGACACCCGCTCCCTGAAAAGCGAGGTCAAATGCCGGAAGGTGCCTGTACTGCAGAACTTGTAAATGACGATCTCGGGTTTAAAATGCTCCAGGAAGAACTTCATCGGGAGAAACCTAGTTCTTGAGGGCTTCTTTAGGGGATGAGCGCGTAATCAAGAGAGCAACAGTGTTATTGATGCCTTTTAACGGCTGGAAATTAGATGTCACTGAGATATCGAACTGAGTGTAAAAAAATACCTTTCACTGCCACGATGCAGCTCAGGAAGCCCTATTATTCTACATGTATTGATAATATTTATGCAGAAGTTTGGTTTTCATTTATTGCAAATAAGCATCTGGCTAAGAAGTCGAAGAGAAAGTGTGTATATTTCAGCTATGTGTTGAACATGCTGAATCCAAGAAGTATTCATTACTTCATTCTGCTATGGCCAGCTTCATGTTAATCGTGTTGAACAGCTAATCCCATGCCAAGATGGCCCCTGTACGAGATGTTAATGGCGATATGGTTAAAGTTTGGATTACTTACTATTTCTTGTGCATTGTCGACGTTGGGCAATTTGAGCTCTGACAGTCTCTGGTCTTTTGGCCTTTTTGAGTAGTTTTCTGAGTCTCTCCAGTCTGCGAATCGGTCTTGGTGACTAGTGTAGATGTAAAAGTGCACATACTTCACACTTACGTATTAACTTTTATCCCACACTTGCGATGAGTTCCTTTTGTATGGGTAGATAACTTACTTGGGAACGTATCAGTAATATAAGGAGACTTGGTAATAGATAAATTGCTGAACGTAAGAAGACGCCGGGGTGGTTTAAATCCACAGCCAGGAGAAATGTTGGACTCATGTTTTCGAGTTCATTCATAATGGGATTTTACCGGCTTATATATCTTTCAGTCTGTTGCACGGTCCCCTATGACCCTGGATTGAAGATGAGTCTCTGGCATTTGATCAATGGAAATATTTGTCGTATACGCGACGCAAAGTGAGACCTCAATGTGCATGCATGAACAATCATTATCAGAGCCTAATCACAAGCACGGCCGATGATCATGCAGCTAATGCAAGCCCTGGCGCTACAATTAAAATCCCAATTAAATAATCATTTAGGAGGGGATTACCTCTGACAATCGTGTTTGAAAACGACCAAGAGTGAGCATATTGCTAGCTAGCATGATTTGGGGTCAGGTGCCGCATTTTCCTGCCGCCGGTGACAGCCCATATACGTAGTAGCGCTGGTTTAATGTGCACGGCCTATGGACTTGGAGGCTAGACTCTTTGGTAGCCAGGGATGACGTATTATCAAGATGTATCCCAGGAGCTCTGGGAACATCCCTGAGACGCATAAGTGGCTAGTATGGGCCAATGACAGACCCAAATAATTAGAATATTGGCCTGCGCATCCTCTCTGCCCCCTCTGTCTTCTCTGCCCCCTCTGTCTTCTCTGCCCCCTCTGTCTTCTCTGCCCCCTCTGTCTTCTCTGCCCCCTCTGTCTTCTCTGCCCCCTCTGTCTTCTCTGCCCCCTCTGTCTTCTCTGCCCCCTCTGTCTTCTCTGCCCCCTCTGTCTTCTCTGCCCCCTCTGTTTCCTCTGTCCCCTGAGAAATGTCTTGTCAGGATTCCCAACGGAATCCGTATGTTTCCAGACTCTCGCGATGAACCCACAAGTGCGCGGTCATATTGTCTCTTTGACAGATGATATTTCCACACACAGGGCATTTGAATGAGCGCGGTGAGATATGCTGCGTTTTCATATGACGATTGAAACTACTCCCGTAGGAGAACAAAGTGTTGCAGTCTTCCTAGTTACATCGGTACGTGCGGTGAGAATTTCCAGAATGACAAGGATGATCACGTCAGTTTGGGAAATGCTAGCTTCTGGAGGAACAACTTACTGGTGTGTCGGTTTCATTGTTCGGCCAGCGCTATAGATTCCATGTCCACTGATACACAGTTGGGGGATTTCTTGCATAGAGAGAGCGGACGGTCCATTCGGTGTTACTCTATTTTCGGGGTGAGAAGCGGCAACGAAAGGACACGTCGTGTGCTGCTCAGCTACTTGGAACCTGGAGCGAGAATCAGGGTTCAACACTGAAATAAGGCTCATCGGATCAGTTAATCTGTTGGAAGACATATCTCTCTGCCGAAAATGTATAAGAGGAAGAGAAGAATGAGTGACAACTTGAGCAATTACTGAACTTATATAAGGGCATTTGTAACGTTGGTACAAATTGGACTACATAGCAACACTACATAGTTTTGTCATTTGCCAATGAGTAAAACCTATTGCAAACGCAAGACCGCTGTTGCCGCTGCTGTTATCGCTAAGACATCATTCTGACAAAGCAAAAATAAGTCCTAGGAACGAAGCTAAGTAGAAGGAAGAAGATATTGATGGCCAATACAGGATTTTGAGGGCTGCGATACTTTCATGCGTATTCGCAAAACGAACAGTGCTTGGATTTGAGCGAGATGTACCTGGTATGCTATTGGTCCGACAGCGGTGCAGAGCGAGTTGATTGGATGACCTGGACCGCCCCACAAGGCATTGTGAGATCCTCTATTGAAAGGATCTTTCACAAAACAAGGGGTGCCGATCATGACCGTTATGGAAAAGCAAATACATGTACCTATGATTCTAGACCGATACCTACACGACACGGACTCTCAGCGTTAATAAAAAAGACCTCTCCAGCGATGCTCCACATGGTCCGACCGGGATTCAACCGCCGAAGGATTGGCCTGTTAGTGGATTCACGGATGACGAACTTAGTACTTTGTCCATTTTGCACGTGCAAGGGTTGATGCAAGCGATGCACTTGTTGGCGCGCCCAAGTCAGCTGCAAGTTGATATATAACAACCAATTCCCTATTTTTGACGACAAGGTTTCGAATCCTATCTTCATTAGAATGGCTGTCAATCCGGAGCATGTGGGCTCAATTGCCGACGTTAAGCCTCAGTATGAAGCTGAAACTGGTCAAGGTACGCTTGGCCATTGAATCCAGCAATGTGTTCCACGAAACATCCAAACATTGCAGCTAATCATGAATACACTTAGAGCTTGCCCATTCGGCTTCCTTTTGGAGCACTTCGACAGAAGTCGACCCCTCAGCTATCGGTGCACAGGATGAAGATTGGGATGCGGTTTGGGGCACACAGCCTCTGAATTGCATATGGAGGCAACATGAAGCCACAGGATTGTTCGTGGGACATGATAGCGTTTCTTTCAATCGGCTTTACATGTTGGCTTTCTTGAGAAAGACCTCCCACGCACAAAAATACCTTCAACCTCTCTGTGAGAGCTGGACATTTGATCCAGCAGATATTAAAAAGGGCTTGTACACGTCAGTGGCGAGAAGCTTGGAAGGGCAAAGCTCAAAAAGAATCAAGTTTCTCGCTTTCGATGCTTTGACACAGCAAGCGCTGGGTATCACCGTGCCAGAGATTTTGGATTTCCGTTTGACGTACCAATGGCTCAATGCAGGAATCTACTACTACTTCATTAAGCGACCCCGCCATGCTCAGCACTTGGTCAAAATCAAAGAAGTATGCTCTCCAAAGATACCTCATTCCCCGGTACCCAAAAAGAGACTAATGCGTGGTAGGAGCTGGACATCTTGGATGCTGATCCTTTCATATGCGCTGTGATCCAGAACGCATATGAATGTGTTGTTGCAGGGCAACTAAAAGATGCAGATCTGGATTTGCCGCTTCGCTTCTTCATCACCGAGCCCCTGAAAGGGCTATTCCAAAAACATGAGTCCACTGGGGTCATCCTGCAACAATTGAAGTTGCTGAAGTCTCGTTTTGCCAGCTTCTGTGACAATGCCCTCAGAAATTGGAATGAACCGTTCGACACCAATACAGAATTTTTCGACGAATTTCGATCTCTAGGGCCTGTAGCCTTTGCGGTGTCTTTGTCTAGGACGGTTCATGCTTCCTATCTGAAGCTCAATATTAATTCATTCAAAGGAGAACGTCAAGCATTACAGAACCTGAACGATATCAGCAACCGTTTATGTTGCTCAGTGAAGGAATGTTCAGACGCCGGAGTCATAAGTGCCTCAGAATTACTTCAACTTTCCCAGGTAAGTCGGTGAAAGTTCGCTCCTGGAATCATCACTCTAAAATATTACTGCAGAAGCTCTGTTGTCTTCGTAATTTCTTTTCTATGAGAGCCGTTCGCGACGGCATGCAATTGAGCGGCTCTTTAGAAGAGACTGTGCAACAAGTTGATAGCCTTGTCAACATACAGCGAGAGCTCAATGGCTCGACTCCTGCGTTATATTCAGTCTTTCAAGCGGGGAAGCAAGCAGCGCAAGGGAACTTGTCACTTGCTGAAACACTCATTAAGATGTGTTCGTCCTACTCGGTCGAAAGCTCTACATCGGCGGGCAACAAAGCTCCATCTCTCAAACTCATGCAGCCTATTGATGATGAAAAGCCATCGAAGCGGAAGAAGAAAGAGCATATCCGAGCCCATTTTGTCACGTTGTTTGGGACTGCACCTGCAAGCGGAGATATATATTCAGAGCAACAGCCCTCAAGGAACAACCAGATGAAGTACAGCCCCACGGCCCTAGCAAGCACTGTTGGGGAGAATGAATGTCTACATTCCCCTCGAGGTACCAGATTGCAAGTATGGACATGGCTCTTGAGGGCTCGATCTTTCTGTGTGGGGTAATGATTAGTTTGTTGGACACTGAGGCGGTATCATGTTGGCGGAAATCTTCGAAAAATGGGCATGCTCTATACTATTGCGAACTTCCCTGCTTTGTAGCTTTTGATATTCCTTTCATTCTATTCAAGGCACTGATTCTATTTATATTGTGCTGGTTTACACAGCTTTTGAGACATCAGAGACGTAGACACCTCACATGAGGAAGAAATTGACCTAATTCTCAGTAGACATAGAGTTTGGGAGCTAGTCGTATCTAAGATCTAATGTCCTGCTCCTGAATTCAAAAGAAGTAGACTATGAATAAGGATGAATAAAAGCTGGATCTATTAATTTTCACCGGATTTAGATTACAGGGGAAAGTTCAACCCTGGCTTGGAAAGTGGAGCAGGCATGCCCAAAAAGAGCAAGCCTAAAGGCCTGTGGCAACTGCTTCTGTAGCCGCGGGAGCAGCGCCTGTGCGTCAAACCATCTGTGCTCGCATCTCAGTCATGCAGCCACTGCTTGGCTAGTTTTATTGACTCTCACACCTGCTGCTTATATCTGACTGGTATTAAAGGCGGGTCAATATCCCGTCGTGTCCTACGTGTAAACCGTTGAAGCCCGCCTACCGCTAAATGACTAACAATCCCTCACAAACTTCCGCCATGCCTCCACCTCACTACCTTCACCCGACAACAAGGCTTGATACCTCTGACTTCATGCTTCAGCAGCCCGACCATCCTATATACCCTCTGTCATTCAATTCCACCGGCCCTTCTCTACGAAGCTACGAAGCTTCCCATTCAGTGTCACCCCTGGCAGGCCGGCAGCGTAAGATGAACTGGCCATGAGAATTAAGCCTAAAGCTGAAGCTTCGCAAATGTTATAGATATTTGGCCAGGCTCCAATCACCGAGTTTCAAACCCTACAACACACGTACCTTCGACCCAGAGTCATTCCGGCAGACATGAAAATGTCCATGTCTCCGATTTCTACAGTCCACAGTATCGTGATTACATTTGCCTTGACAAATCAGCCAGGCCCTCCCTCGGAAACAGATTGGCAAATGATAGAGCAAATGCCCCAGAGACTGGTTTGCAACTTCCGACCGACACCCTCTAGGGCGAAGCTGACCATGGCAGAAGGACTTGCGGTGGGCCTTGCTGAGTCTGGATTGGGCCACGCAAGTCTCGCTAAGACAGATCAAATACAATGCCTAGGAGATCATCAAGCGCAAAGCGAACGTTTCTCAAGGATGCTGGATTCCGTGGACGGGTAAGTCGCATTCGGAGAAATGTGTGAGATACCGCCCGTGGCTGCGCAGCTAACGTGTTTGTGCCGGCAGATTTCAGACTGTTGCTTTTGAACCGATTTCGGAATACACAGCAAGCCTACGCCAATCGACTTTCCTCCACCCCCAAATACCAGGCACAACAACTACCGCATTCCCCAGCATCCAAAGTCCCCATCAACAGTCTTCAATCGGCCCACCTCTTCATATCACACCGATGGGTGGACCGGGTAATCATTCTTTATGTCGCAAGTTCAAAGCGTTTGGACTGATTTCTTGTTAGAGGTGCAATCCAATCCCCACAACCAGCTCAATGGAACAGGAAATCGTCTTTTGGAAGCTAGAAGAGAATGGGGGCGGAAAGAGCACTCACCGTTCTATCTGAAGTTGCGAAATGCCATGAGCAGCGAAACTTCATTCCAAAGAAGCTCCACAAGTGCCGAACTTTTAGAACCAGGAGCTTACGGTAAACGAAGGTAATGAAGGTCAAAATTCCAGAGATTTATCGCTAAGCCCAGATTTTGTCCCAGTGATCCACCGACCTTGAACCCCAACTCAAAGTCGGCATCGTTGCGACATATATCTCATGATCCTCAGCCATCACCCCCGCAAAAGAGCCCTCATGGAGTATGGAAATGTTTCTGTGTGTATTGCGGCAAGGGCTTCTCACAAACTAGAAATTTGGACCGTCACAGTTGCACCCGTAAACAAGTGCCAATCATTCCGGCGTCTAGCTGTTCTAACCCAGTTTCACCAGGTATCGGAAAGAAGCATTTCATTTGCTCATGTGGCAAAGCATTATCAAGCAAAGCTGCTCTGACCCGTCACATCCGCGCCCTACACCAACGTGGGTACACGTCGACAAGCGCTGTGTCCGAACCAACGGCTCAAACTCATTTTCAAGCCGAAGCCAGAAACCAAGAAGAGAAATTGAACAATCCCAGAAAAGGCCTGTCTCAGACTGATACACTCTCAGGAAACCCAAGAATCGACCTAGGTTCCGAATCAGGATGTCCTTCACCTGCCACATCGCAAGATCCAGCGACGAAGGCTGAGAATGACGTGATTGAACCGGACTTATCCCGAAACATTGAATGTGGTATTGCTCAGTCGCCATCGTTTCGCGTTATGCCTATTGGGATGCAGTCAGGCAAGAAAAATGTCGAGGCTGACTTCGCAGACTCTGTCTACATAGAATGGCAGATATGGTCGCTACATGGGCACCCGAAGTAAGTGGATCTACGTTTCCGCGTGCACTGCGCTAAAAGGAGAAGGTCCGACCGATTCTGCCACCGGGTAACTTTGCAAGAAGGCAAAATTGTCCAAGCAGACAACGGATTCCACCCATTGCTGCTAAGCACATGCGTGATGAAAAGCTTGATAGAATGCCCGAACATTGGGCAACCGAGGATGATGGTTCAAGATGAGTACGTTCTTTGTCTACCGTCTAGATTCTGATGACTAACTATCAATCAACAGTCCTGTTTCTGATATATTCTTGTAGGTTTACATTCTGCACAATTTTTGACCGATTCTAATACAGTGAAGAGCATTTTCTATAGAAAGAGCGACAAAACGATCATCAAACTGGCGTGATGCTGAAGCACCGGTCAAGATTTCAGCCGACTTTACACAGTGCATTCCCAATATGCTCAGAGCCCACTTCAACATCCATGATCCTATTGAGACCTATCTCTCACAGTGAAGCCCTTCAGCATTTAATGGTCCAGATAAACATCCTAAATAACCTTGCAACTGTCTACTTCAATGGCTGCAAAATACCGCGACAGATTTCTTTCCACCACTCTCAAGTTTGCGCAAGACTTCTTCGAAATAATATGCTTCGATTTATGGTAGTAAGAAAAAGTTTTTCTCAAGCGAAGATCTCTGTGGTGTGGGATGCATTCATCATAGGGTCATGCATTATATGAACTTTAGAACGCAGAGAATAAAGGGCATTGGCAGAGTGGCCGATATACTCTCTTTTTCATATTAATTGTTTGAGATACTTTACAGTCTCGAGGCATGAGATTCCTCAATTAAATTGAGCTGACACCTTTTTCTTCCAACAGCCAATCCCAATGGTAGACTTTAACAAAGCAACGGTCCACCGGGATCTGAGGCAAGTCCGATCTCAACTTCTGTCCATTTGAGAAACCAAAGAACATTGAAAGGTTTCGTGAACAGGAAACTTGAGGGCCATGATTGTTGGAAATTGCCGTAACACTGCACTAAATTATCCTTTGTGATGCGTGCGAAGAGAATGAAATAAAGCCGAAGTTTTCTTAATTATCAAAAGCATGCAGTACAGCTCACAGTCAAAACTCACGAAGAAAATAATCTCCTCTGTCTCTGCACCTCCAATTTGAGCTCTAAGTTCATCTGTTTGTCAACAATTGATGCTCCAATGACCAATCCCCTGTTTCATTTTGCGACAGTGAACTTTTCCTTCTGAAGACTTAGCATGCCCCAAATGGGAACCAGTTGGATAGATTACACCGCATCATTGATCGCTCCGAGACACACAGGCGGCAAAAAGATTCCAGCGACTTTCAACCCATAGGCTAACAGAATAGAGAAGGGTCTCCATCAAAAGGCATACAATCTGCTGCCGCGGTGGAACTATACATCGCCATAGGAGAAGATGGATAGGTAGCCGAGTCCAATCCAGTAGTGAGGAGCTGGCTACTAGTGCAATCTATTGGGGAAAAGGTGGCACCACTGGGGTAGCCCCTGTCGCCAACGATTGAATCGGGATGGTACCTGGTGCTCAAAAATAAAATAACTGGCGGATTACTCCAGCAGGTGCTAGTCTCGAGCAAATGGGAAACTTTGTGTGCCCTTGGCCTTGTCCCAACTGAAAGTGGATAAACAGGGCATAGAAAATGTACCACGCGTGAGGGAGGCACCAGTGGCACGAAGAGGCGACAAATCGCTGCTTTAACATCCATAGCGCTATCAGAGAGTAGTTCTCCGGAGCCATCCTCTTCCAAACCCTCAAGAGCCTGGGAATCGGTCCGATATACGAACTTGTTGGCGGCTTTCACAAATTCCTCCTGCGAATCCCTTATCTGACTATCCCTCTGCGGCCAGGGCCACGTGTACGTCGCTGGATCAACCAATTGACACTCTTCGTGAATGTTCTCCAGAACACTGATTGTCCCCTCGGTTAATTTGAAAACCACTTCATTGCGCGAGACCATGTCAACATGCACGACATATGCCTCGATGTGAATCATCCGGGTATCAAATATGATCATCGAACACAACGTCCAAGTCGCCTTTTCTGATGACAGTATCTCCGCCAGATAGTCGGTTTGCTGTCTTGGGTCGTTCAAACGACGCCTTGGTGGGTTCACTCGTTTGAGGGTTGCCGCCAGCCACTCCGGGACTTCACCGTCGAGTACCACGCAGGCGGGTGTTCGTGGGGCAAATGCAGCGGCAGAGGATGGTAGTAGGGCTTGTTTCATTCTGTATTTGAAGTAAATGCGTGTTTCTGTGCTCAAGATGTGCTGTATTCAAAATGTAGGCTTTGGCAAGCACTATCTTCCTCGGCCATAAAGCATCAAAGCGCCAGGCTAGCACTGCTCAAAATAATGAAAATACGAAGTTTGGGTAAAGGCGCTAAGTGGGACAGCATCTGACCCATAGCAAGATGCAGACGGGGGTTGGCGTGTGCTCTTGTAACAATGGAGCCTTACTAGTCTCGCGCATGAGTAAAATTGAAATTTTTCGTGGAAATAAAGGGGCGGCCGTAGCGCATGATTGGCAATCTTCCCTCCCCATGTGGAAAAAGGAGTAGTGTCTTGTTTCTCGTGACCGAAAGAAAAGCAGGACTTCTGTGACCCCCATATACTCTCCAGCAGACATTGTATACTGCCTTTTATTTCTTATGGGAAACTGTGGATGAAGAGGTTCAGGATCTACTATTGTTTCACCCGCCATTTGGCAATCTTTGCTTGGGAGACTTTCCAGAATAAGACTTGGCCTTCACCTGACCCCTCTGGTGTACCACGCGACGCACAGCTTCCACCCTAATCCAAAGCCATTGAACCGCCTTTTTTTGGTGTGTGAAAGAAATGGCTTCTAGCTCTGATTTGACCTGTTTGGCATTTGTTAGATTCGCGGCAGGCCCGATTGTCTGAACATCTTAGTGTCGTCCAAGGCCAAAACAACACGTGAGCCTTACACATCTGTCCTATACCTCCAGATCCCGTCAAATTGGAGCTCTTTAACTGAATGCTAGCTCATTCCTGGCTATATCTAGGACGTGCTCCTCTACGGATCACGATTAATAGCAACGAAGACTGGAAAGATCGAAGTCCTCACCACAGTACTTGAAACCTGGCTCAGAAATGTTGGAGAGTCTAGGAAATATCGGCAAAATCAGTGGATCTCTGTCTTTTAATAATTCGCTTCAGCATTCTTCTACGTACGCAATATCACCAACTGTTCACGCAACTCTCTCCGTCTAGAGTCTACAGCACCGCCTAGCTGTACCCCTGTCCTTACACCAAGTGGAACGTGCTATCCTCACTTTTATTCTACTTTGGAGCCATATTTGAGTGTCATAAAATCATGGTAAAAAGGAAGGATTACTAACCTCTTTCTGAGGATTCCCAGCTTCACAGTACAGAGGTTAGAACCCAACAGCCTTTGGGAGCCAAGAGTAGATGTGTGTCACGATATTTCCTCCCCGAACAACACTCACAGGTGACAACCTTGTAATGGGTCAATTATCGGCTTTCGATAACAGACTATGCAGATGTGGAAAGAATACAGACAAAAGTAAGATCGAAAGGCGCTGGCTTCCGGAAGTTCTTCTACACGACTGTCTTACAGAGTCTTAATGAAAACAAACGTGCACTGATTCTGGAACTGTGGACTGATATTATGGAAAGCGAACACATCATTTGAGTGGATTTCAAGGGATATGGTATGAATTTTCAAAGACGGAATCTTCCATGTGTGCGCTAATAGCTCTAGAAGTCCTAGACGCTCTTTGTTACATACTACTCGGCAGCCATGGCATGAAAATCCCATATGCTACGCTCCGCAAAGCTCTTTCGTCCTCGGACATCAGTCTTCGCGAAAGAGAGGAAGTGGAAAAGCTTCTACTTCTGGGTGAGATTGAAAAATTGGGTTGATACGAATGTATCGCGTGTTTAACTCATGCCTCATCCAATATGCTGACTCGGTCGAAGGTTTCAAAACGACAGTGGACTCAGTTCAAAGCTTCAGGAGGGGCCACCGCTGCAGTGAATGCTACAACAGAGGGGCAAGTTGACGAGATCATGGGAAACATCACTACAAGAGTTACATGCTACGATCTTTACCCTTCCTCACACACACCACTCTTGTTCCCGAATTTTCTAAAAAGGGAGTACTTGTAAAGAGCACCACCTGCTCGTGATCGTATAGCGTGATGTTGTAGGCTAGTACAACATCGGGGGCTCGACGTATGAGGTTTGGTGGCACAACGCACGCTCGTTTGGTGTCTTCTGGTCCAAATATAGAGACTGCTGCATTAGGGGATCTCTGGAAAGTAGAAACCGATGATTGACTCAATAAGCCTCTATTGTCGCGCTTTCCCAAGTCCCCATGGGCCAATCTCCGACACCTTACCCGCCAAGTGTCAATCAGAACCACTGTGTACTCCTTTCACTCTGCGAAAAAGGCTTCTTGAGTATTATTCACAGGTGCTAAAATCGACTTGAAATGAGGTGGAGGATGACGTACTCTCAGCTTTCGTCGTCAGGGAAAATCGACCGGGGGAAGCATTTTCGTGAGGTATTGATGTGTGGGCTATACAAAAGGAAGATATAGTCAGCAAATATACAGGCTCTTTTGGACGCCGTTATGGTGATAACTGGGATATTCTCACTCAGATCTGTTGCATGTAGCTATCCTTGACTCAGGTGGTATTGATTTTCCGTCTCCGGCTCCGACGTCTGGATCAATCGATCGATGGGAAAGAGGAAACTGTGAGAATTGAAGGACGCAATTTCTGGAACCTGAGCGCTGCGACTGGGAGTAAGTAGGATGAGGCGGGGCTGTAAACTGCATATCTGCCCAGTCAGTTCGGCCAGAGCATTGATTTTTTGGGAGCTCTCGGATCGCAGAACGACCCCTCTGCCAGCTTATTCCGGCCACTGAGCAAAATATTGGGCCAAACGTATAGGAATTCGGTGTGATCTACCCCTGCGACTGATTCTTCGGGTAAAGTCCTCATCGGGACGGACAAAGGTGTTCCGGCTACCACAGGCTGCCCCCTCCAGTACCAAAACTCAGACCATTCAATCCTGCCTGGTCACAACCGCATCGACCATTCATTCATTAAGAAAATTACGCAAAGCAAAGACAAATCAGAAGGCCACTGGGTGGTGTTTTCCTTCATCCACGCAAGCTCTAGTTTCTGCTATTCGCCGCCCCGAGCAAACAAACTGTCACACTGTGTTATCTTGGCTAACCTCTCTCTGGCATGGAGCCTGGATCCAAGAAAAGCGTCGAATCCCCATAGCGCGAACCCAACTCATTCGATAATAGCCCTCCAAAGCGACTGGTCAAGAGGTGCTCACTCTATCGATGCTCGCGTCAAGCCCCAACTCGAACAAGGCGTCATACGCAGGGCGATGGAAGTTACATGGTCCATTACTGGGCTGAATCAAGCAACCACTCCATGCTTTCAAAGACATATCATGTCTTAATTCAGGAACTGCTATGCTCAATCCCTCCTCTGTTCTCGGTGCTCAATGGTTCTTCGAGAAGTCAGCAGACTGAACCGAATGAGTAGGCTTGAAGGAAAGTGATCCTCTAGAAAGATTCCTTCACTTCCACAACCCAATCTATCAATGGGTTCATTATTAACTTTTTTTGAGCCGACGCCTTTCTAAACAGATGTTTTTCCATATCATGATTACCCGAACAACCGAATGAAAAATACATGTGGCCCACCAATAACCCTGCCTTCCCTCGCGACTATCTCAATACGATCTTTTGGACATTTCCGAAAATCAAAAGAAAAACTGAGTCCTTACAGGCGTTATCATCGGGTACTTTATCTTCCGATATCTGCCACAGGCCAGTTTAATTTTGCGACGGTCCACGCCAATTTGAATGAGTTGTATACGAAGCGGACATGAGTGAGAATCTCACCAGTCTGGAAAAATGACTGTATGCCTAAGAACATACTTTCTCTTTATATTATAAAGCCCACAAGAGTGCGTAATTCCGGAAAAGAATGTCTTTTCTCAACATCACAGGTCACGCTCGTCTCGCAAATCGATGATTTCTGTTGCGTCAATGCGCTATATTGCAATCACTTTCCTATGAAGATCAGGATTCCTCGCTGGCTCTGGAGACGCTCTTTCTGTCATTACTGTTGTCATTTCCAAAACCTTGTTTATGTCTGTAATTGGCAGCGGATATTCGTTTGAGCATCCGAAACAGCCCATGGAAATAAATTGTCACAGCCAAATTGATATCCCACCTGCCATATTCTGATGTCGTTGCAGTTATCGATTGCCTCCATATCATCAGAACGAGGTGTGAAATTCTGCTCACAGGTGATGCAACCAATTCTTGTAAGCTTGCATCCGGCTCCGACGTATTTAGTGAGCTTTTCGGAAAGGCATTGGGAATATTCGTTCAGGTCAAGTAACCTCCTTTTCTTAGACTCCATTGTTTCGAATATGCTGGTGCTTGTGCCTGAGGTCGTCACTATCCTTCCCCTCAGAGACAAGCACTCTGGGAACTCACACTATGTGGCCCAGGATTGTCCTGTCAGAAAAGGACTGGAATTGAGCTAGAAGATAGCTTCCTAGATAAGTATACTTCTGGCCTTTGGGATAATTTCTGGCCCGATAGAGATTTGCCAAATCTTGATCTTTCAACGAGGACAGAAGCGTCACTAAATGGCGCAACACCATCATTCAGAAGAAAGAACGAAGGGTCAGTGCTACCAACAAGATCCATCCCGCTAAGCAGGGGTATGGTATGGTCTCGTAGTAATCACAGGAGGCTCCACATTATGTTTCCGTAAAAGTACCAAAATTACTTACTGTAATGGGGAAACTGCGCCTCTTCCTACCTGCGCCACATAGTTAAGAAGGGTATTTTAGTCCTCAGATCCCATAGTATAGAAAAGGAGCATCCGACACATCTCTTAATAAGGGGTATCCTTCATTACATTGCCTGTTCAGGGGCCTCTGCTTCCTCCCTATGAGCCCCGTTCTGCACTGAGTACCCCCATCGTCTTGTCTGCGATGTCAGACCGCCAGCGCGCTCTTCCCACTTCATTACGTAATTGTGTTCAAATTGATGTGGATCGAACCCAGTCACGGTAGAACCCGCTCATTCAGTGGTAATGCCCGATTGGTAGATAGTTCAAATTCCTAGTTCCTTGCTACTTGGGGTCTCTACTTTCAGATCCTCTTTTAGTCCATTTGACTGTCTGAGGTTCAGATATCGGCCCATTAATCCAGATTATTCCCCCAGAAAGTTCGTCTGCTCTGTTTTCTTCCTTGATCGGCTCGCTTCAGTAGTCCCACGAATAAAATTGACATTGACAGGGCCCAAGAATCTATTCCGCGGACGGAGAAAAAGAATCTGTAATGCCTGCGAGCCATAATTCCAGCATGGATTCGCGGCGTTCATGCTCAGCGTGCAAAAAAATTCCTTCGGTGTGTCTTTGTCTAATTGCTAGCGGGACCAGGATGCGCATTTCCGAAAGCCAATTTCAACCCACCTTTACCGACCCAGAGAGCATTGAAATCTGGAGCCAAATACCCAACCAAAACCTTGAACAGCGATATATCGGTCAAGGAGAACAAAATCACTCAGCAGCTTACTACCCAAAGATCGGTTCATTGCCCCAGATTCCCGCTCTCTCCCATTCAGCAACTAGAGTGTTATTCGATGCGTTAGTTAAGTCGTGACACATTTCAAAGATCTCACCTGACAAAATGGCAGGAGTAATTCTTCGCCTGAAGGGTTTCGCACGCCTGATATGTGGGTTCAGAGCTCGACATACTATATTCAATTAGCACGCACCCTCGGGTCCGATGACCAGGCTCCAACCAGGCGATTGGAAGAACCAACCTCCACACAGACCATAAATGGTTGTTCATCCTTGAACTTCACGTCGGCTGCCTCAGATAATATTTGCGTGCTCTCTCATGACCCCAGGGGGGATTTTTCCACCCAATTTTCTTCAGAAGCAATTGCGAATCGCGATCACCACCACCACAACTACCATATTGTTCTCAATCACCAGCCCCACCGTACGCCGGCCCCTTTGAAGCGGAATGAAGAGCGCCAAGTTATCAGCGCACGATTCAAATGCAGGGATCATGATTGTAACGGGAATCTTTTCTCTAATTTCAGCAATCTTCTCCGTCATCAACGTGAAAAACAAGGCATATACCCCGATGCTGTGTGCCCTTTATGTCAAATAAGGTTTACTCGCACGACAGCCCTCCAAGCTCACAAAAAGAACACGAATTGCGTGAATATGCAAGCAAAATCAAAGGGGGGATAGAGAAAGATTTTTTGGACAGTCCGTTACTTCTTATTTCGAATACTTCATCCTGAGGCTAGCTAGTTGTCACATTAAACCACAATGTGCTCTGATTACAGCCTCTACACGCAGCGGAGAGAGCGTTGTTGCCGCTGATGAGCCATCAAAGCAGTTGATTGATACTATATCTTCTTTTTTTGGAGTTCTTATGGTGTAATTCAGTTGAACTGTAGTCCAAGCCGGCATCAACATTGCCATCTGGCGACTAACACCCCCTATATTATCTTGGCTGTCCAATTCGCAGTCGATAGATTGATCAAATCTAGGTTTTCTATCCGTACATGGAATTTCGAGGTTCTCAATTGCCCGCCTGCTCCCGCATCACGTTGATGTTGATTGCGATGGTGCTTTCCCCCTCAAAACCTCCGTTGTGCCACCTAGTCTTAGATAACCAATTTGAGAGTGCCACAATACCGTCATTATTTCGGTTGATGTACGATCTTTCGGGATCTTTGACGTCTTGGGTAATCTGAAGCGTTCCTTTACCATAAAAGTGACCGCTCGAATGGGCATGGTCAGCTGTTGAATTTTTGTCGTTGGTTGGGCGAAGGAAAAATCTGGAGCGAAATCTAGAATGAAATTTCCAGCAGCCTTCTTGCTGTTATTGTTCGATGGTGTCCATTCAAGTGGAGAGACTAACCCATTTTCAATATCCACGTGGTCGAAACTCCTGGCAGCCAGCGAAACTTAGTCGGTATGGTTAAAACTGGTGAAATTTAAGGAGTAGAGTAATCGGGCATGGTCGTAGAGCTCCAGGGCCCGATGCTGGTAATAACGGAAAGGCTGCCCTGCTCAATGGGCCGAGATTTACCGGTGGCAAATAAACACTGGATCAGTACTGCACCAACTTTCGGGGCTCCGATGTGATATGTAAGAACAGTTGCATACGTCATCTGCGTCTTGTCGCAAGCCAATTCGCGCCAAGTCTGTAGTCTGGGCTGGTCTGATCACCATGAACTAGCCTTCTGGGGATTTGTCTTTGGCTCCCGTAGAGCCTAGTATCTTCAGGTAAAAAGACAGGGTAAAGAGCAAAACACGAATGCCAGAAGACAAGTTTACATGATCCGTTGCTTTGAAAGTTAAGAAATGTATATGTTTTATTTACCAAATATGAGAATTATAAGATTTAGACAATCTGCGTATGTATCGCCCATTTACGAACCTCACCATCGAATATAGCATGAAAAGCCATCATGAGAAAACCCGCAGCAAAACCGCAATCTATTGCCTAGAGTAATGTGATGGGCGATCACAATACCATTTCAGCGTCTTGGATGCCAGTGTGTGCCCAATTGCCCACTCTGGTTTTATCGATTCTGTTAATACTATAGCTAGGTAGACACTGAAGGTGAGAAACGGATGGAACACAATTTAGTCACCAATAATCATTGAAGTCTCTCCCAACCCTGACTTGCATGGTGGGTTGTATGAGAATGGAGACCTAGGAGTCATCGATATGCACATGCTCTTGGGAACCACATGTATAAATGGTATTGATAGGTCAATGATTATATGACCCATGATTTTACGGACAAATGGAAAGAACGAAAGGAAGTGGAGCTTTGCTTGAATCTCGTTCCTGGGAACAAGACCCACGGGACATCAAGTAAACTAAACAGATTCATCGACTGAATCTGCTTCTGAAGATGTTCTTGCATTTATAATCCGCCATTTCCCGTTGATTCTCAAATTCTTGCGGTTTCCAAAACTAAAACCTTTGCACTTTCCTTACAACGACTTCTCATTTGACGTACCACTTTTCTTTTTTTTTTTTTTTTTTTGGATACTACTTTGACTCTCATTATCATGCCGACGGAGCTTTATAACACCGCATATTCAAATTGTAGCGATAATATGCCGGTGTTGACTTCCGAGTTTCCCCCATCAGAGACCAATCCTCGAGTGGCTTCCTCTCCATCACTTCCTGTGCCCCCCTATCAGCCGGTCCAACATTTTGAAAATTCATACTTGAGCATCAACCCTTTGAGTCAAGAGGGGAGCTATGTCGATGGGGCTATACTCGCCCCTTGCATGCAATATTCAAATGCACCTCAGACCCAACATAGCGGTTTAGCATTATCGGCCGGGATGCAATACGGTTGGCTTGAAATCGAAAATCATGTTGTTTGTGGTACGAAATGGATTCCCGGAGACAAATCCGATTACTTACACTTCTGCGCATAAATAGAGCCAACTGGCGTCACCGAAGACACGACATTGAATGGAACCCATGTTGGACTTGGTGTTTCCCAAGTGGGCTCCTTTGATCCATCTGATACAGTGTCTGCTGATCCCTTCCTGCCCTTGCAGCTCGGACACCAATCAGCACTGGAAGAATGAAGAGTCCAGGATGAGTCACTGGAATGCATCTCTCGGTGACCTGGCGCTAGCTACTGGATGCTCATCTGTTTGCCAAAGTTCATTGGTCCCAATCAATTCAACACTCTGACGTTACCTCAAATTGAGCCCAGCTCACACAATGACACGGCCCCGACTCAAATCGAAATCAGGATAATCCAACAGCAGATACGATCACTCATCCTTTCATGACGTTGCCCGTTTGCTCCCCTCTTGACTTCCCATATCATGACTTTTTCCTCGATTTCAGTTTGTCCTTACGAGTCATCAGCGGATCCAGAGCTATCAAATTACTCACATGATCTAAATCCAACAGGAGACACGTCCTACCCACGTTCCGTTGATACGACGCCATCCAACAACCTTGGGGTACTCCTTCAAACTGGTACCGGTCCGCTGTTGATTGAAGACCAGACTCCAGAGGAAGAGGGTATATCAAGCTTAGGCAACGGTGCGTTGTTTGCACCTAGTTCTTTTGAGTGCTCATACAACTGTTGTATGAACCAGTTGAAGACATATCCATCGGCCAGTGAGCGCAACCCGGACACGTATCGTCATACAGTGAGGGAAGTTTATTTGATTTCTCCCAATTACACTCTTTGAAATGATCAAACTGGCGTGTACAAATGCGATTCCATGAGTCCAGTCACCGGGGAGACCTGCGATGCCATCCCCTCGCGTGTATATCATTGCAGTCGTCAGAAAGATAAAATTCTCACGGAATTCTAAGAAAGAATTCAAGTGCCATCTGTGTTCCAAGGAGGCATATAAGAGGAAGAACGGATTGTCAAAGCATATGCGAAAGATGCATAAAGAGCAGGCTTTGCATTACAGATATCTGCAATCTAACAAAACCCAATGCAATTGATAATAAACAAGTAGCAAGGAGGGCTAGACTTGGTTGTTCAGGGCTGTACTCGTCCAGATAGAAACAGCGGAAAGATGGTTGCCGTTGATCCGAAATTCATGCGGTGGCGTGTCTTTATTCAAGCTAGTCAGTTTCTTGGAACCAGGTTTTTCAGCTCCTTTGTCTTGATATCATGCTATCTTTTACGCTCATATGCTGTACCTTCGACGGCCAGATACCTCAGCTCTTTACACGCATGAGGAACCTCACAGTTATAAGACGGCGTTATAGTGGGGAGTGCCCTCGAAGAATCTACTATTTTTGTGTATTTCGAACAGCCGCATAATTACCTCCAGCAACGGTCTCCCTTGCCTGATTACCACATCTCTAACGTAGGGGTGTAATCAGGGTCTCCGTCAACTAAGGTATATGCCTCGATCGTGGTCACATTAGATGAACTACTCGATACTGTACCCAAACACGAAGACTGGACTTGGTCAAATGGTATTTTTTAAACTTTGATATCAAACACACTGGATACCCATTAAGTTGACAGCTACGACGCTGTCATCATTTAGAGCTTTATTGCACAACATGTACATGCAGCACAATGAATCGGTCCCCCATAGCACCTGTCTCAGCCGTGCCTATCAATAGTGCCATAATTGGCTGAGGTAGTGAAGGAGGCTCCAGTGCTTTGAGGTGACCACTATGCATTAGCGAGTGAGCGGCTCAGTGCCAGCCCTTTCTCAGTACCTGACCCGCAATTAGACTCTGTAAAGCGGATCTCCGGTTGAGTTCTCCAGCCGAATGTACATGCACAAAGTCGCTCCAACCGCTGGCGTGTACATGTGGCTGAACTAATCTAGCAAATTGTGTTGATTCTTTACCGCTAAGTTGAGACTGTTGCCGTGTCTAGACTTCATTAGCCTGCATAGCCCCAGTCAAGATTCCTTAGAATCATTAAGTTAGGAGCTCATGATGTGACTGTCTCTATTTGACGTGTTAGTCATTGCATTGGAATGGCCATCGAAAACACAATCTTCTCTGCTCCTGTATTACGCCGGGCATAATGTGTATTCAATGTGACTCCAATAGCTTAGCTAGCCGCAGCTGGCCCAGATGGGGTGTTTACTTCACTTCAATCGTTGTTCACCAACTGATTTATATACCAGATCCTCTTTCTACTTCACATCGTTGGGCTTTTGCCTTCTACTTAGACAAAGCACTTTTATCACCTAGCGGCCTATAAAGAGATACCATGTGAGGCTTTATCATCGACACTACATTGTAGTGGCAAGGTGATAGACCTTGCAGGGTTGAAACGGTCCAGACCCCACACGTAAATTCGAAGCACATTCAGCTGACGTGCCGCTTTGAGGGGAAGCTTGGTCTTGGCATTGGCCCCGGGGCCAATGCCAAGACCAAGCTTCCGTCTTGTACTATTTCTATTCAAGGCCCCACCTTTCCCTCTTTTTCACTATTATCAGCCAAAATGAGTCTTATTGACGAGATTCTTCGCGCGGCCATGTTTTTGTCGAAAAGTCTTCATGAATCAGACATCCAAGATTTACTTCGTCATCACCGACAAGAATTGCAGCTTGCCTTTGACAGTATAGGGCGAGTGCTGAGATCATCAACTTCACGAATCTCACATGCCGCTGAACCCTCAAATCAAACCCACTTTGAGGCTTCCTCAAAACCAAGCTCTCATCAAAATCAAGAGGGTCACCCGGAAACCGCAAATTCCTTGTCTTCAGCACCACCCCAGCAGCCGGAGCCTTCAGGGTCATTGCGACGTGCAGCTGGCCAACAAACGAGCAATATTCAAGGTCATTGTACTAGCGCTGAGCTTCAATTTATACCGCATCATCCGGAAAAGACAAAGAAGGACGAAGTTTCGCTCTTCATGGAAAAACTCCGACGTCGACACAAAGCCATCCATTCTTTCTTGAACCAGAATGAAGAGGATGCCATATCCAAAGAGGATAATTGGATGGGCGAAGATGATCCTCGAGATGTTGACATCCTGCTATCAGAGAACCGTGCCACTCCTTCTCAGAAGTTTCGGGGATGGCTGGGCCGATATCTACACGCTCAAGATTATTTAACCTGGGCAGAGGCAAAATATCGCCGTCCTTGCACTGAGTTCTTGGTTTTAGGACAGAAAGATGCAGACAATAAAAGACAAGGTCATATTAGTGAATACTTGTCCGTCAGCAGCGTCAACCATTCAAAAATCGAAAAAATTCGCAAATCGATAAAACATAGACTCAAATACCATTCGATCGAGCATACCCATGGAAACCCTGGAATCTCCGCATTTCTATGTCAGATGTTCTCTGCATTTCGTGATTTATCTTATGCGCAGCTTCCTTCATTGGCGCGAGCGATCCAACAATCACCTGTGTGGTCTTGTCTTGCGAACGATAAGGCCAATTGGTTATTAAAGTGTCGGTCGATTTACAATGAAGAGTGTGGTGAGACTAAAACGCCAATGAATCTGCCCAAGCTTACCTATGAGTAGTAAAATATCGAAAACAACGTGGCCAGAAACATGCGCCCAGCGAAGAAAGCTTAGCGGAACAACCGCCGTCTAAGCGAATACATTTACCGACTGTATCGACGGTGACAACCAGCACTGAGATGACCAACACTGCAACAGCGGGTACCAATGCTGAACTAGATTTTAACGGTGCCTCAACAAACTCACTCATCCGTGCAGAGTTGGATATGTCCCACTGCCCAGAAAGTGAAAAGGCGAATGAGATTTTGTCTTCTAGCACTGAAAATCTGCCGTGTGATTTTACTTCATTTCAAGACTTTGACCCCTTACAGGATCATGATATTTTCCAGGATTTTGACCCCCTTCAAGATTGGGATATTCTCCAAGATCCGGACTTTTACATAGACACGGAAGAGATGCTCAAGAATTCCGAAAACCTGTATGGCCATTTCGAAAAAACCACGCAGACGGGGCCAGGTCATACTGGGCAAGAGAGCGAAAGCCACACAATTCCACGAAGAGATAGTGCAACAGTCCCTTTGTCACAAGCAGACAGATCTTTACCTCAGCCTGTTTTTTAACATACACATATAAATTTCTTGCCATTTCTCGCTATACATTCTCATTTTTCACTTCATATACAACAAACACAACATCGATATCTTCACCGGAAAGTGTCGGCTTATCATCGATATAGCAATAAGTATCAATTGGTAGCTGGCCGCCAGGCGAAAGGGTGGAAGTTCCGCTAATCGGGATGACTAATAGTCGTTTGGCTGGATCGGAAGGGGTTATATTCGCTCCTTTAAAGAAGTGCCGTACTGTGCAGAAGATCACCTACAAGGTAGTCTATGAGCAACTCTTTATTAAATAAGGGGGCGGGGCTGGGGATATGCTCACGCTGATATTTTGATGTTGAAGTTCTTCCTTCGTCTCGTTATGCAGCGAGACTACTAACTCGGTGAAGCTCTTGCCGCCATATTGCCACCCTCTTGTGTCCACCTTCAGGTGGTCTGTCTTATCACTCTCGATGAGCGCCCTCATGTTGTCGATTATTCGCTTCGATTTTTCGGGAATTGTTTGGAGTCGCATTTCGGAAGAAGTGACCCCCTCTGGCCGACTGGAATTGATGGCCATATTTTATGAGAGTCGGGTGAGCAGGTGGAGGGGTCGTGATCTGCAGGCGTGCCCGACAGGCGAGACCATCTCCATGTGACTCAATTCATCCAGAATTAGACGACCCCACCAAGCCCGTACGTGACATCACGTGACCGCTAGTCTCGTTCTTCAAGACGTCAACGTACTAATTTGGTTAGTCACCAATCGGGCTTGATGGATGCGGATGGCGGGTTATCTCCAAGACAGCGGTAAATAGTATTTCCGTTTGTCAAAGGCTCGTGTCCCTCCATATCACTTTGATCAGCTTAAAAGTTTAAATCAGTGATCACTACCCTAAGGTATGACGTGGAGATTAATGTGGAGATTAATTTTAAGCTCCTTATAACTACCGAAGCGAAGCAACAGTTAGCCTAACATATTGGAGGGTGGTTCTTCAACAGATACAAAATCAGTAATAATATCTCCGGGGTGCCGGTCTTGGAGAATGTTCTAGGATTTTCGCGCCCTCTGGCACAAATAATTTAGTTTGACTTACGAGAACCGTTAAGGCTGTTCCAGACCCTCTCGCTCGAGAAGGCGATGAAAAAGAAAGGGCATAATTACCTCCTGGAATTGCTCTATGTCGCTTTCCATCTTTCCCTATTACCGTGGCATCAAGCAATGGATATCAGCAACCTACTCCATCCTCAATCTACTTCGGATCTTATCCAGCCATCGAAACCCTCCGCATCTCCTCAATGACACTCGGAGCAAATAGACAGCCCCAGGATCCCTCTACTTCCATGCATATTAGACCTCGAATCAGGCCCATCTGCCAGGGCAAAGCGCCGAAAAGGGAATAGTGAAGCATCGCGATGGTTCCGTGGCCGAAACCAGCAAATTCAACAGCTCAAGGATGATACTAGCTTCGATCTATAGCACACGCTTAAAGTCTTGAAGTTGAAGGTCCCCCAGGGCATCCTTTGTTAGAAGATCGTTGAGCTCATACCCGCCATGAATACATCTCTCGCGATCGCTCCCAATGCTATACCCCTAAGCAATACATCCGCACTAAACAAATACTACGGATCAGGATTTCGATCGCTCCGTCCTACTACGCAAGAAGAGCTTTGGGTGATACTCCAAAAACCGCCTTCTTGCAGACCTACATCAGGAAGGCCCCCATATGTACACTTCATGTTTAGGCTGATCTTGATAAACCAGAGATAATCCCCGATTTAATTTGCCTCTTTCGCGGAGTCAAGTCTATATATTTTGGCCGCCTAACAAAGTATATTCCAAGCCTGCGAAATTCGGTACAAGAACAATGGGTTATAGAAGAGATGCTTCATATTAGGGGAAAGGAGGAACAGTACGAAATGGGGCAACTTGGTATGCATAATATCTTCTCACCTACATATATAAAATACATAGTAACAGATATCTCAGATGTGAATAGCTCTGTCCAACTTGGTGGGTTGATATCCCGAAGCTGAATCGTCCTCGACGTTTTATTTTCCCAAAGTGGGACCTACAATAAAGTCACGGATAGACCGGGTCAAATATTGTTGATATAAACCATACGTTTCAGAGTCAAACAAATAAAAGAGTCCCATAGTTCCAAACCCTTATGTCCGTGGATGTGCAGTAGGAACTATGCTGTATATTGTCATTGATTGAATAAATAGAAAATACATTCTATGTTGCAAACCTAGAGATACCTCCCGACTTAGACTGAGACCGAAGGTCAAATTTGAAAGAACCCATGCTTCAAGCAGGAAGAAATGATTTCCATATTTTGTGGTATTTAGATATGTGACCAACGTACTCGATGTGACCAAGACCGATATACCATCGTGAATGTTTACCCTTTTGAGGACAACGAAGACAAGACCATCAACGCAGTCTCCCCCTTCATTGAAAAACCCAAGCACCCCGCGCAAGAACCATTGGCGTCAAAGCCTGTTAAGCAAGATTGTTCTCCACTGGACACACCAATCGATGATCTGTCTTCAGCGTCGAT
Organism: Penicillium olsonii; assembly: GCA_911174995.1. Taxonomy (NCBI): domain Eukaryota; kingdom Fungi; phylum Ascomycota; class Eurotiomycetes; order Eurotiales; family Aspergillaceae; genus Penicillium; species Penicillium olsonii. Next base: position 100,840 of record CAJVNO010000025.1, on the reverse strand, counting down.
ACATGATCTACCAGTCAGTCTCAGCGGCTACACCTTGTGGCCCCAATACACCAATCTATCATCGCAGCCCTTACCCAGCACGAACGCAGGAATGATAAGTACACAGTGCAGTGTTGGAAATACTTTCGCAGCGTCCGCCAATCTTGATCTGTGCACTGAGCCTCCATATCCTTATGGCCCCAGGATCGAGACAAACATTCACCACGATATCACCTGCCCAGCAATATGTGGCGCACCAGCCACCATCCAAGGACTTACCTCTCCCCAAGTAAACTGGCAAGACAGTACAGCCTCAAAGAACTTGCACGACATAGCTCACCGTCACTATCAGACCCCTATGAACTCCGTGATCAATGGCACCGGCACTTTTATAGAGAATATAACGAACCATTTGGATGGGCTGCCACCTAAGGTCAGATCATGCGTTGAACTGGGATCATCGGATACAAAAAGAAGTGAGGCGTGCGGGTATTGACGAGTATACATGGTTGGAGGGTCCACTAGTACGACGTTTTGTCTATAGTCTTCGCCAGGGATAAGATTTTTTTGTTTACTTATATTTTATATGTACAGGCATGCACATATATCCATCTTCTCGCAATGAAGAGTTTAAAGCTATGCCCTGTCTTCAAGAAGAACCCGCCATATGAAGTGGCTTCGTGGGCGACTGCCAGCCATTTTTGTCTGATCGCCATAAAACTTTCCTTTCTTTTTTCTTTCATTTTTGGACTACAGACGACTAGTTGAATTACAAGATCCCTCATCTCGATCATATGAATTCGCCAAACATATAAATTTCATGACCTCGCTGTCTCGTTTTTCTGAACCCCTCCTACCTTCAGTTGCAACTATCCTTGATCAAGCTAGACTGTTTGACCCGGTACAGGAACGCAAAGATGACAACAGCGCAGATTGAATCGGCTCGTTACAATGAGCAACATCCATCGGAAATGGAAATCACTGGCTTCGTCGTGTTCTCGGCTTCCTCCGATGGAATCGGCATAGATTCTGAGGTGCAGCGGTCTCTACATTTGAGATCCAAAAAAGAAAAGGGTCCTTTTGTCTATGGGAGAGGGGATGCAGACACATGTGGGCGGTTTTTGCGATGTGGGGCAGAGGAAAACGACGTGGTAGGTTTGTTAAAATAGTATATTGAATCAAGACTGACAAATTATAGTTCTCTGGAAAAATCCATGAGGCTATAGGCGATGTAGATTTTCTCCTTCGTCAGGGTCCTGTCATCATTCTCTCCCTCGAAAACCACTCAACCTGGGGCACCAAGCTTGCGCACCCATCTTGTAATGCGGTATCTATATTTCGAGATCTTTCGAATATTGACGAAACCAGAGTGGCTTTCAAGTTCTACCCCCCAGGTTTACCGAAGGAAGCAACGCGGGAGACCTGCCCCGTTGTGCGGAAGCTGCGGCCAAACGAAATTCTTTTTGTGAAAGGATCGATCAGAATGGAGATAGAAGTTCCTGTTAGGGGCTCTTTTGTCTGGGAAGGGAACAGTGGGGAACCAATGGGGCTTGACATGCTTGGGCCGGAGGTATTTGAGTTCATGGCCGTTTAAGTGGTTCGTGCCTTAGTGCATCGGAAGTATTGGACACGGAAGCTAGACAAAAACTGGGTTAGCTAGAAGATAGAAAAAAGGATACGGATCACTACCAGTGTTTGATACTTGGATTTAGAAACCAGCAGTCGCTCTGCGTGACAAAGAATATCGGTATGGCTAGCTTTAAGAAGCCGCATAGCTCTAGCTTCCTCGCCAAGGGGCAATCGACGGAAAGTAGGCAACACTGGAGCCAACAAAAGAGCGATTCCCTCACCAAACTCAAGCTCAAACCTCCGAAGCTTTCGTCCCTGTTGAAGATCACTGCAAGCATTATGATCGTTTGAACGCCCGAGATGACGAAGGAAAGTTGGCATTGACCAGACACCACGCACATGACTACCCGGAAGTGCGCGCTCTAATCCTTGCGTTCGTAGCCATTCTTCCTCTCTCAAGGCCAGAGAAGACCATCGAAGAATGGTTTGTAGGCGCAGGATCCACAAGCGTGAACTCGCACCATGTGAAATAAAATCAACTGCACTTGAGCAGTCACTTGTCGCGCCCATTTGCACAATAGCTGGAGTGAGATCAACTTCCAGAAATCCCAAGAAATGTTCCATCTGAGCGGATAGGTCGTGAAGGAAACCCTCCGCGGTGACTGGTGAATTGCGGCGTGCTGGCATAGTCGATACGTGAAAGAGGAGATACGGTTGTGTAGCTTGAATACTCCTGTGCAGCTGACTCAGAAACTTGGGTGACCAAATGGGTATAGGATAGAATGAATCCCCAAAGAGCTGGTTGTGTAGAATCCAGGCCCACCCAGACCCGGTGACAGTAGATCTATGCCCCTGAAAGAAATACGTACCTTTGTGATCATGATTTCAATATATAAAGGATGAGTTTTGAGCCGGGAAGCTTGAGATCTATCTTCCATCCACCGACCATGGCACACAGTTCAGTAAACAATTCTAGGCCAAGCGTCAATATCTTCGCACTGCTAGCGACGTGTCTGGGATTCTCAAAGGTACGCCGAAAAACACCTCGACTCGCGCAAACTGACCATCCAGAGCGAGGCCGCAGTCTACTCAACGGAACTACCGGACTCCTCCCATAGGGTTAGAACACAGCCTCAACCACACATGACCTATCCTGGGATATCTGACCGCTATTCCTGCAAGGAGTCAAAATTACAAGTGCAATCAAGCAGGCCGTCAGATATGAATCTTCGCGGCGATGGGATGCCCCCCTACGGCAAAAACCCAGAGCCCATTTTGCCATATAACCTAACAAGTGGCAAGCCAGAAGGAAAAGTTATCAAAGTGCTGTCTGTCGACTATGAGAGATGTGCGTTGAGTACAGCGAACCTACAAATTTTGGCTGAATCTAAAGGAAAGGTGACAATGGGATGGTTCAGCTATGGGGAGATCCGAGAACATCATGGCACAAGGGAAGCGGTGGAAAGCTTCAAGCCAACTTGGTGGTAGGGTGTGCATTCTGAGCTATACTACTTTGGGACGGGAGATCAGGCCTTTCGCCTCCCATGGTGATTCTCAGCTGGATGTCACATTTGGTCGCGCAACCGCCGCATTGACCCTGAAATGATGCTTCGGAACTCAATGTCAATGTGAATGTGCAGGAATTGTAGGATGTTAATTCTGAGCTATACTACTCCGGGATATGAGATAAATTCTGGCTATCCCAAGATTAGTCAAAACAATTGCCCACTTCCTTCCCCTTTTTGTCAAGTGCTTAAATTTTGTGACAATATGTGATAATTAGATTCAACACTTGTAGGAGGATGTCTACGCTAAGTAATAATGGGCTTCTCTCTCGCTCTCTCGCTCATGTTCGGGTTTCCTTCTCAAATTCTCAAATCTTCTCAAACTGAAAAATACCCATAATTATATCCTCACTCACCTGATTGGTCTGCTAGGGCGACGGGAAAATGTGCTTAGCTTGGATCCCACGCAGAGGTCTGGCCAGTCGACCAAAGCCTCAGCTGTAAATTGAATCGATGTACATGTGGGCACACTCACAAACATACTGATAATGTTCCGGTTTTCGATAAATCTAGACAAAATTGACTATATGTGAAAAAGCCTGGCTCTTAACATTTATTCTCCACACTACCATTTCTCAAAACACCACTCCCCCTCAGACCATCGGGACACCCTGGTGCAGGAAGTGATTTAGAAGTTTGTTGATGCGACCCACTTCAAGATTGAACCATCTGATGAGTCGCGGATCATTTGACGCAAAGACCGTACTCTCCGCCAAGTTGTATTGGTCTCTAATATGCGTCAGCCCTCTGCATGCGCTTTCCGCATACGAACGGCCGAATTCGGCTGCGAAAAGAGGATCGGAGCTCAGCAGACGCCAATGGGTCTGATCAGTGAACTGTTCTCGAATTTCAGCAGTTGATTCTTGTTGCACTGCTAATTCAAACTGGTCCTTGCCCAGTGGAATGGCCAGGAGGATCGCATCGGATAAACTGGGCCCTAACGATTGAATCACACAGTGGAGATGGAAGACGGAATGGTGGAAGTCAGAACACTGATAACAAAGGTCGCAGCCCATACTAGCTTGAATACGCATGGTCTGTAAGTCTGGGTTAAAGACGTGCTGGCAAGTGAAGCATAACAGATACTCACTTTGATTGACTCCATTTGGAAAACCTGCTAGAGCAGTATGATGCTAGCGAATCAAGTAGACTATGTCTTTGGGGGAGTTTAGTGGGTTCTTATAGAGAAATAGTATCGCCGGAGCAATGCATTGCCGATTCCATTTCTGTAAATGCATGCTCTAGAACACAGCCATCTGATTGCACGGTCCGCCCTTCGATCATCTCTGTCTTTTTCTTTTTTTCAATTATTTCTCAAAGCAATGACTAAGGACCAGATCTTTTGCTTCTTTTTCTGGCTTTCTCGGCGCACGTCCTCCAGTATACTTGGGTTGCAGCAGGACATCTTCCGGGATATCGATCAAAAACGAGCTTGTCACCTCTGACCACAGCCGTTACTCATCTCTTCTTAGTTCAAACAGATGCTTGAATGCTTAACAAGACTGTTTATCTATGTCGGCATATAGTTTGATCCCCTAGGATCATCCTGCCACATAATGGGTCCGGCAGTTATGGTACAATCAAGGCAACAGGCCACTTTAGTCAAACAACCAAAAAGGACCCATGCCCTGATTGCATTCCCAATGGTATTCATCTGAAAGTCAATAGGAAGTGCAGAAGGCTTGACTTAGCGAAACCGTATCAGTAAGTGAATGATAAGTGTGATCCGAAAGAAGACTTACATGTGTTTGGAATAGGAAATTTGAACGCTCCAGCCAGCTGCCTGTCATCTTTTGAGCAATAGAAATCAAGGTGATTGGCTTGCCCGTAGGTAATGACGTTATAGAGAGTGGTTGTTACATGATAGCGTATTGAGGCGCTAAATTAAGAGGCAAAACCAACTCGAACAGGCGAATCACAGGTCCGCTGTTTACATCGTGAAATCAGTTGATGTAATTAGCTATATACATATTTAGCTGGGGACGGCTGTCATTTCCTAAGCCTTGTGCTCCAGTAAACCTGTAAAGAGCCTTGACTCCTTCCTCTGAATTTCTGACCGAAACGCTCAGTCACCTCCGACCATGGAAGGTTTCTTCTTTGAGGTTTACGAGTAAGCGAGCCTCTTCCTCGCACCATGGTAGCCCTTTTCTCAAAGTGAGTCCCGCATCGATCGGTTGAGCATTCATGCTTGTGTGCTGAGATCTAGGCGTCGGGACTGTATCCCTTCTCGGAGGCGTATGGATGCAATGAGACAAGGCACCCTCGAACAGCCAGGACAAGAACTGTAATCTTTCCTCGGCCGGAAGGGCGGAGAATTGAGCACAAAATGCCGGAAGCGATACGTTCTTGCGGCCGAGTTCCAGAGTGGACCGTCTGGCCCTTCTTTCGGGGCGATTGTCGACGACAACTGAGACTTTGCTGATTTTGGCAGGCAGCTGACCGATTTTCACTGACATGTTAGGATCGTGTTGCCTGCTGTGGTGACCGGCATCCCGAACCGGGGAGCGAGAGTGTTCAACTGGGATTCTGCGTGGAATGGCTGCGGCGATAGTGGTAGTTGGTGTTGTTGGAGCCAGCTCAACATCGCTCGAACGATTATCGTCCAGGATTGCCGGATCGATTGTCAGATCTTCGGCAAAGTGTCCGGCCTGTATAAAGCTTTCAAGGGGGATTTCAGGAACCTCAAATTGAGAGTGTTGATCAGGAGTGAAAGCGAGCTCCGAGCCACTTGAGTCGAAGCTAAGCGATTGGTGCTCAGAATCCGGGACGATGTGTTCGCGTGTCATTGTATGATCACCATCTCTTACAGTTGAAGGATCGTTAAGGTATAGGGAGTCTTCAAAATTGAAGGCGTTAGGGCCAGGGTAAGTCGGAGATGTTGTCTCCAATATCTCCGGCTCGGGTCGAGTGATTTCAGCGTTCGGTTGTGGACCACCATTGAAGCAAACCTCTGCCGGTGGGCGAAAAGGTAGGGGATGTCGCTCAAGTCTTGAATCATGTGTCTCCTGAGTCTTTGAAATAGGATTGCTAATATTGGAGGATGAAGGCGTCGCAGATATGGAGACTGGGCTTGGGTACCGAGTACCGAGGCGATTCCGTAAAGGCTGTACTTTCTCTTGGGGAAGATTACAAGGCCGGAAGGACTCCAAGCGATAACTGGCGCTCAACAAGTTGTGTGCAGGGGTAACTTGGAAGGGTTAGGGCGTGGGGATAGTACGAATTCGCCAGAGGGACACTGGAAGGGGGAATGGAGCTGCAATTGATATGGAATTGGGAGAAATGGGAGCGGGGAATCGGAACAGGTTTGAGGTGCCGAAGTGCTATTCGGGTGGAACAGCCAGTGTCCTTTATACCCATGAAATCAGCCTCGCGATAGGATAAAACTCTCATGCCGCTGAATGTTTTCCCATCATATCGGGTCATCCGATCCGGAGCGCCCCCAAAAAACGTAGTCATAGAGCTCCCAGTCTCACTGCCAATAGTATAGCCTCGACAAGACAACGTCACGCCATCTTCGCAGACCAAGGTCCTTATGCGGTCCATTGCAGACGCGAGATTTGCTATTGGCTCATGCCACCGAGTTGAAATGTCGAAGGTAGCCTAGCTCATTACAGCGGGGCCGGTGAGTCTGACCATGACGACGATAGGCCGCCACCAGGCTCACGAACGAGCAGGCGCAGGTGAATCTGCGACGCCGGGGGCTGTGCGATGTAACATCAGTAACAACTATGCCGAAGAATGGATCCAGTGGCGAGGAGATCCGAGATACCCCTGCAAGCGCGAGGAACGCGGGCAAAACAGGGGAATGACGTTCGACAAAGGTTTAGAAACAAATGGCATTCGAAGTCGCTCTGTGCCATAGTCAATCACATTAGTCAATTGAAAAGCAATAGACAGGGCGTACACTCATGGGAGAAGACCAAAAACGGGTCATCTCGGCGCTCCAACTCCTGGCCGACTGATCGCATCGCCGTTGACGTGGGCAGGGATGGGACTGAGCGGCGGCGGTTCAAGCGGCATGTCTGACGAAGTCCGATGTGCGAGGTCATTTCGGGACGCAAGACAGGGGCGTGCGAGTTTCAGCGCACCCAGGTCGGTGGGGGCGAAAGGAAAAAGGGGTCGAGAGGGTGAGAAAGTGCGTCAACGAGTCGAGGGAGGGCGAGTGGTGTTTTATAGATGAGCCGGCCGAGGGCCAGACTCGTAAAAGCGGCCACTGCGGCGCTAGCCCGATCGGAGCACCTCAGCGGGCCGCCAGGCCGGAAGGGGCCGGGGGAGAGCGCAGTCAGGCAGGCGGTCGAGGCGGGCGGAACAACAGGCAAATGGGCGCCGTTTCCCGCGTCCCGCTTGCCGTCCTGTAGTATACTATATTAATAATTTTTATTTGACTATAATTAAGCCTTTATTATATACAGTTTTTAAATAATAACTTATTATATTAATTTTTTATATATAAAATATATTATATCCTTAAATCTTAATAACTAGATAGCTTAATTAACTTTTATAGAACTAATTTTAGATATACTAAAATAACTATAGTAACAATAACAGAAGAAAAATCTAGCTATATATAATTATTTTAAATCCTAGTATAGTTCTATAATACTTTATAATAACAAAAAAAACTAAATCTTCTTTCTTTTAATATATTAACTTTAATATAATAATGAAAAAACTAAACTATTTACTTTATTACTAAAAAAAAAAAAAAAATAAAGTAAAATATTATAATACTATTCTATACAAACTTAATATTACAATCTATCTCTATCTTAATATATAGTTCTTATTTCTAAAAAATTCACTACTATTAGAAAACTAATTCTAATCTATAAAGCTAAAGATCTAAACTTTTTTTAAATTATGTATTAAATATCTATATTCTTATTATAGTTCTATAAATAAATAATCCTATTACTCTCTAATAAATAATTATATTTACTTTAAATAATTCTAAAAATAATTCCATTATCTATTATTAAATTATACTTAATAAAACCTTATCTATAAATACTATAACTAGTTAACTAAATTTATATATAGTATAAAAAGAGAAAATATACTATCTATAAAGAAAGAAGTATTAATATAAAAATAAAATTAATATAACTCTATATAAATACTATTCTACTCCAAAAAAGACTGATAAATAATCCAGAAAAAAGATATAATAGAATATATTAGATAGTATATTATATATATAAATATATAGTATCTATCTAAATAATTAATATAAACTAATTAGACTATATAATAAATACTAATAATAAATATCTATTTGTAAGGGGTTTACAGGTTCAGGCGTACGGCCTGTCAACCCAGCAAGATATCAGAAGGAAGTATATACGATTCACTAGCGAATCTCTAGCGAATCGAATCCGATTTGGGTATGGGAGACTTGTAGATTATTGCAAAACTGATTCTTGCAGAAGTAAGAAAGTCCTGGGGGACTTCCTCTTTTAATGGCACTTCTGCAAGATGACCGGATGATGACCCGTCAACTAATCTATGGCTTTACATACACGACTCACAACAGGGTAATGTCGGATGACCTCTGGCCCTGTTACAATGGATGATGGAATCTTCTAGGTCCTTCCATATTGCATCCATGTCCTTGGTCTGCACTTCCTGTTGCCGCGGAGTTGGGGATTCATATGCTCGTCGCTAGCGTATCGCTAACGCTTCGCTCTGACATTGTATGAAGTTGGGACTTTTTACATATAATTATTAATAATATTCATATTTCTAAAACTAATACTAAGTTATTTAACACTAGTTTAAAATCTATTTCTTAAAGAGAAAGATTTTTATCCTAGCGATTATTTTAGTCTAATGTATCTTTATTCCGGATTTTTATTTTTAATAAATTCTGCTCTATAAACCTTTATTCTTTTTTAGTTATCTAATATAAAGTAAGTCTATATATTTAAATTTTATATCTTTAGTGATGTTTTAAATAATTTTATTTCTCTTAATTAGACACTATCTTTTTATAACTAGTCTTATCTATCTAAAGTTAATATACTTAATAAAACTATATATATAGTTTACTTATAATTATTATAAAACTCTTTCTCTTTAACAAATAATAATAACTAAAACTTATTGTCTATAGATTAGTCTTTATTAAAGATTAGACTATATTATATAGGTTTTTTAAAAAATATAAAATAAATATAGTAGTAGACAAAAAAACTAGTTATAGTATTAATAATCTAAATTTCTATATGTAATAGTCTAAGAAGAATATATTATTATTTTATTTCTAAATATATATTTATAGTACTCTAAAATGAACCTTCATCTTTATAATACTATTTACAAAAAAATCTTATAACTAGTTAAGCTAACTAAGAACTATATAGCTAAAAAAAACTAACAATCTAACCAATTAAAATATCTAACTATTTATAGTTATATCGATATTAATCAGGCTTTCGGGTCTATAATAAAGCTAACTATATAATCTGATAATTAGAAAAACTTTTAATTAATCTGTTAATCTCTATAGACCTAAAACTAAAATAATAAATAAATTCAATTATCTTATAAATTACTCTGTAATCTAATTTTATATAAAATAATTTACCAATAAATCATCTTCCTTTTTTAGATCTAGAGATATTAGAGTATAGTACTATATAATATATAGCTATATTTACAAATAGTCTATTTTAAAATACTCTATATTAATTATTTACTAATATTAAAAAATAGACTCTAAAATTTAAATAATATTTTCTTCTATCTTAAAATAATCTTTCTTTAAATCTAATTATAGAATAAATATTAAAATTATAATTTACTGAATAGATATTAATAAGCTAGAAAGTTATTTAACATAATAAATATAGCTTTTTGAAAGTTTAAAATCCTCAAAAAAATTGAATGAAGACAGAATAAGTCTATAAACTATTTTTATATTAATATATGATTTACTAAGTATAAATAATTATAGTACTTTAATAATATTCTAATCAATCTTCTTTATTAAAAGATAACTTAATATAAATAAAGAAAACTAAAAGTTTTAAATATAATCTAAATAAACTATTATCTTCTATAAATTAAACAATCATATAGTTGATAAAGTATATAGAAAAAAAAAAAAAGAAATTTCTAAATATTAAACTTATTTTACTATAGCCTAAAACTATTAATTAATAGAATATATTTATCTTTATCCTCTTTAATTAAAGTCTAAGAATTACTAATAACTAGTTAAAAGTATATTAAAAACAGTGGTTTCGTTCATTATTTAGTTTATCTAAGTATTCTTAATTATTAAATAATAGTCTTATAAACTAATACTTCTAAAAAACCTTATTATCTTTATCCTTATACTATCTAATTTTACAATAAATCTCTCTATTAGTTAGCTTTTTCTAATTTATATATTTCTTTATCAAGAAAACTTTTAGTTCTTTATTAATATTTTAGTTAATAATTAGTATAAAAATATAAAGATAAATGATAATATACTATCCAAGTAGAGATTTACTATTTATTAGTGATTAACTGGAGGAAGAATCTTAGCTCTTATCTATATATAATAATAACTATATAAACCTCGAAACTACTTGACTTTAAATATAAGTTAGGAAATTTAATAAATAATGTTTATTAGAAGTAATTACTGTGGAATATTTATGTTCTATAATATACTTCCTAAATTATATTAGAATATAATTATTAATATTAAGGTAGTAATGATAATTCTTATAAAAAATACTATAGATTTATTCTAAATTCTTTAAATCTAAATCCTAAAATAAAGAAAGATTAAATTAAATCTAACTAATATTAACTTTAGCTATTCTAATATATTTCAGATATTACTCTATTACTAATTATATCCTACTTAGAGAATAGTATTAATTCAAATAGATTTTTATAAAATAAATTATCCTAGGTTATTTTTAAACTATACTATAAATATAATCTAATTAGTACTACTACTATTTATATTCTATACTCTAATAGCTATATTATATAAAAAATCTATTAATATCTAATTAAAAATATAGATAAAATCCTAGAGATTCTTTGTACTATATTTTATAAGAATATCATTTTTATTTTAGAGTATTTTTATATTTCTAATTCTCTACATACTCTAAGTAATTTTAATTCTTTTATATTAAATTATGTTCTTATTTGTAAAACTATCCTAAACTAAATAAAACTAACTATAATTATATTCTAAATTTATTCTTTATTTATTGTATAAAATAAATATTAAATTACTAATTATAAATAGTTTCTTTTTAATAAACAATTATATCTAGCTATCTAAACTTCCCAATATTTTTTTTAGATTATTCTAGTATTCTAATAATCCTTAAGAAAAAGATAAAAATTAATAAACTTAATTATAAAAGTATATTTAGGAATTTCCTATTAACTATAATCTAGTACATATTGATTATTATATTATCTAATAGATAAATAAATTTCACAAAATTAATTTAACTTCTGTTTCTAAAGTTATAATAGAATTAAGATAAACATATACTAAAGATAATAGAATAATTAGGATTAATAATTTTAACTGTTAGTAAACATACCCAACTACTATTAATTTCCTTTCTATTATAATCTTAGCTAGTTTATTTAAGGAATTAAAAAAAGTATATAACCTCTAGATTTAATTTAGAACTATATTTATTAGTTTTTGGTAATATTTTTTCACAAAAACCCAGTAGTATTTAAGTAGTCTAATTAGTTTTATATAGTTTATATTAATATTTATCTATATATTCTACTTATATATACTAAAATTAGAAAAGAATAACTAATAAGATCAAACTATTATTATTTAAGTAATAGAAAATAAGATTAAATAACTATAATTACAATTAATCTAAATAAGATAATAAATTAAATATTTAATTTCTATAATACAATTTACTTTATTAGTATTTTATTATTATGAATTAAGTCTTTAAAATCTTCTAACTATAAATTAAAATAATTATAAAGTTCTAATCTGAAAACAGATAATAACTCCTATATTAACAACAGACGATTCTTATTATTATACTATAGATTTAGAGATAATATATAATTATTATTAGTTAATTTCTTAAGCAAAGTTTAAAAATTGAAAATGAGTAGTATCCTATATATAATAAGCTTTAGTAGGATTTTTAAAAATATAAGCTAGATATTTATAAAAGTATTTATTGTTAATCATTATTAACTATTATATAGTATAGAAATATAAAGATTTAACTATAGTTAAAGATAGGTGATAAGAAAAAGAAAAACGAATAAATTCTTAATAATTATTTTATTTTAGAGATTTTATTTATAAAAGTTAATAATAATCTATAAATAATATATAAATATAAAAAATAGTAAATAAAAAGATTTAGTTTTATATAAGAACTATTCTATCTAAATATTTTTATTATTACTAAAGATAACCTAATTATCTATTTACAATTTAGTCTTATTATAGATTATTAATATATTATTTACCGGTTTATAAAGATTGATAGAGAGAGGGAAAAAAGATAGAGAAGGCTCTATGTAATAGTTTCTTTTAAAAACTATAAATTAAATAGATTAAAGATATAAAAATTAGAATATAAATACTTACTATATAAAACTAATCTATAGTTAATAGAATAAGATTTATTATTAAATTTTATTCCTATTATATTAGCTATTGGTTATTCTAAATATCTAGAAAAAACAAGCTTACTTTGAATATAACATAAGAAGAGAATAAGTTTTTATAACTCTCTTAGTATATTAAGAAAATAGTAAACCCTTCTAATATAGCTAAATTATACTATAAAATATAGCCTCTCTATTTTATCTATTTTAAAATTTCTACTTATTAAGAATTCTCTATCTATCTAATTTATTCTAGTTTCCTCTTAATCTAATTAACTAATTATAATAGAATAAATATTATTTATAAAAAGTAAGAATTAAAAATTAACTTATATCAGAATATGTATCTTAATACTACTTTAGTCTATACTTCGGATAGGAATCCTTTAAATAAGATAAGTAAATATAAACTTAATCTAAGAAGATTAATTTACTTAAAAATGAATTATAAGAAAGACTATTTTAATAAGACTAATATGTAAAAACCTCTTTACAATAATAAATAAAGGAGTAAAGATTAATAGTCAATACTAAAACTTTATTAAATAAGAAGAGATATACTAAATATATTAGTTAGAAGAAATTAGATTATGATAGAAAGAGATAGGATTACTATCTTTTAATAAAAAAATTAAAAGGGAAGCTAACCTAGGGTAAAAGGATCCTAAATGATTAAAAAGATAGTCAAAACAGTAATTAAAAAAGTAGTTAAATAATAAAGGTTTTTAAAAAGAGGTTAAACCACTAGAGTGAAAATATTACTATAAGCTAAAGAAGGATAGATAGATAATATAACTATTTTACTAATACTATTTAATATATATATATACCCAGAAAACTATCTAAAGTTATCGAAAAGCAAAGATATTCTTATCTAAGAATAAGCAAAAAAACAAAAGTAAGTACTAACTTCTATCTTTAAGAAAAATAAAAGATTACCTAAAAACACTAGTTCTACTCATCTACTATAGATATATCTAGACTACTTCAATTATTAGGACTAAAGATATATTATATAACATCGTAATTATCCCTAAAATCTAGTTAGATTATAACACTACTTTCTCTAATTTTTAGCTCTTTTATATAATAAATTAGTAATATATTCTAAAGATCTAGAGTCTTCTAGTAAATTTAGTAATTTATTTCCTTATTATTAATATTACTTTTCTACTAATTATTAGTTATCGTTACTATTTCAATCTCCAACACAATACTAATCTCAATTAACCCTAATCATTCAATATCTATCAGAAGTTTTATGTAATACCTATTAGAAGTTTTATTTAATATCTATCAAAAAATAGATATTAGCTTATCTATATCTATTAGTAAATACCCTATTAAGGCTTAGTTAAGCTATCCTTTAATACTAATATAGACTATATAGATAGAGATAAAGCCTCTTATTATAATATTAGTAAAAAATTAATAACTATAACTTATTTATATTACACTATAATATTTATCCTTGATAATAAATTTTATATTTATCTTCTTATATATACTACTAAACCTTTTATAGCTATAATAGATAATATTTCTTTAACTAATTATATATTTCTAATAGACAAAGATAATATTACTGAATTATAATAGCAATTAGTTATTATATTTAATCGATCTTAATCTATTTAGATTAGCTTAGCTTATAAAATATAGTGATATATATCTATATTTATTAGTCTAGTAATTTAAGATAAATCATTGATTATTTATCTAGACTTAAACTATATTATAATAATTATTAACGCTATATTAGTTAAATCTTGAAATATTCTAATCTACTAATATCTATTTATATTCATTATAAATATTAGTTCTAAGTATATTTTCTCTAAGTATATTAGTCTAAATATCTGCTTTTATAGCCTAGATACTATTACATATATTCCGATTAAAGCTTATCTAATTATTAATCTAAAAGTAAAACTACTTATTAGTATAAATATTATAAAATATAAAATATAAAAGATTTTAGCTAAATTTTAATATAAAAATAATCTATCTACTATTCTACAAAGATTTAATTACTTTAATTATTATCTATACTAATTCTTATTATATAATTTAATAATTTATTTACATCAATAATATTTATTTACATCAACAAATATACTATTATTCTACTCTACTTAATTATTTATATTCTAATAAAAGTTTACCAAATCTTATTTATAAATAAAAACTATATCTTTAAAGAATATTATTAATAAACCACTTTTTATTTTTATTTATTAAATTCTAATTTTATTTATATTCAGACTATTAATAAATCTTCTATACTGATTACTATTTAATATCGCGTTTATATTAAGACATTATCTAAAATTAACATATTAGTAGCTTATACTATATAACCTAATATCATAGAACTATCTTACTTTATACTAAATACTAATAAGTATACTAACCCTATCGAAGATTTAGCATATATAGATAATAAATATATTCTACTAAATAATATTACTATTTATAATAGTCTTAATCTTACCTAGTAATAAATTATTATTAATCTAGTCTATAGCTATAACATTTAGAGTATAAATCCCAATATTAGATAGATTTCTAAAAATTATTAATAAGGTATTTTAGATATTATATAATTAGAAAAAGATAAAATATACTATTAATTACACTATAACAAATTTTCTAATTTTTATAATTTAGAGAAGAATTTATTATTTTAGTGAAGAATCTAAATAAAAAGAATAAACTATTATTAATCTATACAGTCTTAATAAAATTATAATCTATAATTGTTACTCTATCTCCATATAAAATAAAATCTTACTAATCATATATAATAAATATTTTAATACTCTATTAAATATTATAAAAATTTTTAATCAATAGTTAATTATCCGCTAATATAGAGAATAGATTATTATTGTAATATATTATAGATAAAAGATTTTTTATATACATATTATAAGCTTTTATAATTTAGTACTATATATTTAACAATAAATAGATTGAATATTAAAAGAGTTTATTACTTTCTACTATATATATTTAGATAATATAGTTATCGTCTCTACAACTTTTCTTAAATATATTAAATATTTAACAACTGTCTTTAATATATTATAATATTATAATATATTACTTAAATCCTATAAAGTCTATATTACTTTCTCTAAAGTTTCATCATTAAATTAATAAATAAATACTTTCGAAATAATAATCTCTAATAACAAAGTATAAGCTATTATTTTACTATAATTCCTCTAAATATTATATTAGCTAAAAACTTACTTTAATATAATAAATACTCTATATTAATATATCCTAAAATATATTTAAAAAATTAAACTACCATAATTATATAAGATTTATTTACTATAAAAAAGCCTTATTAAAAGTTATTTATATTAATAATAGTCTTTTTATATAACCTTTATTAATCTTACTTTATCTAAACTAACTACCTTTAACACTATCTAATCTATCTTTTAGAACTCCTAATAATCAATCTACTAAAATTGTATCTACTAACTATATATAGACATTAATATATCTTAAGAAAAGGGAAATAGAGTTATAATATTATATATTAAGTTAGATTATATTTACTATAATTAAAAAATTACACTATTTACTATAGTTATCTAACTTCACTTATCTGAAATATTCAACAGCCTCTCAATCTAACTTCTAGATATCTCAAGTAAAATAATACTATAATAATTAAGCTTACTTTAATAAAAATATACTTATTCATATTTACCGAATAGTATTTTATCACATATAAGATTATTCTTAATATAGATTAATATATTAAATATCTAAATATATATTTTCATTAATATTATACAATTAAATTCCTTTCGAAACTAAATATAAATATAATCTTTATTAATAATATCATTTTGGAAAAAAATATTAAATAAGCTTTAGACTATAGTTATTATATCTATTTTATTAACTTATATTAATTTAAATTCTGAAAGATATATTTACCAATTAATTCTATTTACCATATCAGGTATAGCTAACAAACTTAAAAATTATAAATATTATAACTATAAATTATCTTCTTAAAGCATAAAATTATTGTAATAATTCTAAATCTACTTATAATTATTAAAACAGTTTTATATTAGTTAATATTTTTATTTATACTAAAAAACTTAATAAATAGAGCAAAAAAATATATTAAGTTATCCAGAGTAACTATAATATGATAGAGAACTTATGAAATTATACTATATTATAATTATATAAGAAACTCTATAATATCTTATTTATTTCGTAACTAGAATATAATTTTAAAAAGATATATCTATATATATAACTATAAACTAATTAATAATATTCAAAGGCTAATATACTAACTAAATTTAATCCTTATTAGATAAAGTAAAATAACATAAATATATACTATTATTGTAGTATTATTACTCTTCTAAGATTTTCTAAATATAAATAATATAAGAACCTGAGAAGCTCTATAGTCCGAAAAGAGTTTATTTCGATAAAATGATATTATTAATTCTAAATATATAGTCAGCCCTAAAATATCTAAAGTAATATAGATATGTAGACTTAGTAGACTTTTATAGACTAAAAGATACTACTAAATACTATAAATAAAGACACTAACTAAGATCTCATGGATTTAAAAAAAGATCTTATAGGATTATTAACAAAAATATTAAATAGAAAATAGAGTAAAGATACTTAGTAAAGTAATATCTTATAACTATTACCTATATTATTAAAATACTAAAAAAAAGATATACAATCATAGTAAATAGATTGTATACATCACCTAGCGGAAAACTGAATCCCTAGCTCTAGACCTTAATAATAATATAAGATAATAATAAAATAATAACTATCTAACTAATTATATAGTAAATTATATAATAAATTTACTATATAATATTAAAAAAAGTCAACTTAATAGATAACATAAATAGCTAATAAAAGAAAAATTATATTAATAAAAACTAACTCTCCTACTTAGTGGCTAATTCTAATTAATAAATTAATTTTAAAGAAAAGAAAAGTAATATTAATAATAAAATATGTTATATAGATAAGAATACTAGATTAAATCTATAGACTATATATCTAATGTTTATAAATAAAGATTAAAGAAATAAAATATTAAAAAAGTAAAAAGAAAAAAGGATTCTATCTAATTAATTAAAACAAAACAAATCTAGACTAGAAATAGAACTAAAAATATACTACTAACTACAATTATATAGATAGTTAGTATATCTATACTCTAAATATATAGAATCTTCCTTAGATCTAATCATATAAATTCTAAAAAAAAAAAAAAACAATATATAAAGAGCTTACTAAAACTAAAATACTTTTAAAATAAATACAGCTAGTAAAATGAATTACTTTACTATAGCAGACTACCTAAGATAGAATATATATAACTTCTATAAAAACTATAATTACTTTTAATAACCAGATTTAAAATATTTAATATATTAAACTATCTCGAATTATAAGAGATCTTTTAAATAATCTAATCTATATAGTGACTATATTATATCTAAGGAATCTTTATAAATAAAGAAATACTAATTAAAGAGTATATAAATGGAAATATAATAATAAAATAAACATCAATAAAATCTATTGAAAAAGACTAAAGAATTTATCCTTAAATATAAATCTAATATTTTCTTAGCTATTTAAATCTATAAAATTAGATAAATATATATCTTTAACTCATCTATTAAGAATTAATAGTTTAAAAACTTATCTAATATAGTATTTTATTGTATATACTATATCAATATTCCATTACTAAATTTATCATTATAGAAGTTATATTACCTTACCTAACTTAAAAAATAATAAAGATAACTCCTGAGTTTAATAAAGTTCTATTAAAATAAGAAGATAGATTAATTTTTCCTAAAGTCTAATAATTAAAAAAGAATTCTTATGAACTATTATTCCTTTATAGTATTTTCTATTTTAATAATAATAGTAATAAAGTATAAATACTAAAAATAAAAGATTATATTAAACTTTATCTCTTATAAAAATAATAATTAAGTATTTCAAATTAGATAAAATATTGATAAGATTAAAATTTATTTATATCTATTAGCCCTTTATAAAACACCTTTTATATTTAATATTAGATATAAAATTAAGATAATAAATATTAATAGAATAATAGTATAATATATATTCTAAAATATTTTAAAAACTAAATTTACTAATATATTAGAACTTAAAATAAAATAAATAAATAGTATCTAGTAAATATACTTCCTAATTTTTCTATTATTAATATTGAATTAATCTCTATAGTGAGTAAGTGTTATATTTATCTTCTTCTTAATATAATCTAAAAAGACCTAGATTATTAATATATAAAGTCTTAAATTATAATACTATAGCTATCTTTACTAAGTATCACTATAGTTTATTATATAATATTAACCTATCAAATCAAAAGTATATAAAAATAATCTATTTCGAACTAGTAAAAGTTTGCTTCTTAAGAGAATAGATATCTAAATTAACCTCTAAAATAATCCTAAACTCTAACAACACTATAACTAAACTTATTTCTTCTAATTACTCCGATATTTAAGTAGATTATTCTAATTAAAACTACTTACTTAATCTATATTTTTCTAATAATAGACTTATAAATATATATATATATATATTTCATTTATTATACTCCAACCCCTCATAATAAAAATTAAATCCTAAATCATATAATATATATAGATTTATAAAAATAGCTATCTATTAAGTAGACATAACACTAGATAGTAAAGAGATAAAACTATAGATAACTAGATCTTCTATAAAAAATATCATTATATTTATACTTTAATCTAAGGCTTAATTATAAAAATAATATATAAACTACTTTAACTATATATATACTTTAATATATACATAAAATAATCTATTTACTAAAAATAAACTTAAAACCTTATTATAGTCTTTTATAACCTAATTATTACTTCTATTATTAAAATACTCTTTTAGCATAATTACGAAATTATTATAATACCTTAGTAAAGTCTAATATAACCTAAATTATTTTAATTAATAAAACAGTATCTAGTTTATTTTTTTCACTTTATTTTAAATCTTTTAATAAACCCAATATACTATTAAAAATATTCTTTATTTTTTTTATAACTCTACTAACCTTAGATAACTAATGAAAATATAAATAATTAATTCTTATACACTATAGTTATAATAACCATTATTACTGTAACTAATATTTTTATAATAAATAGATAGTTAATTATTATCTATATATAATTATATTAGCTAAATATACCCATCTTTTAAACAGACTTTTATATAAATAGTATTGAAATTAGTTCTATTATTTATATATATATACATTCTTTCTAAAACCTTATTCTAAAATATAATATATCTATTATAATTACTTTACCCCTAAATATTTTTTTTAGTATTATTCCTATATGAATATAAAAAATAGCTTCTATATTAAATTTATATAATTTTTAGAGATTCTAAAACAATAATTCAATAAAATAGCTAAATAGATAAACATAGTTAGTTTACTAAATAGGAATTTTAACTAATAGAAACAATATACTACTCAATATAAATAACTTTCTAAAAATTATTTGATAATATACTCTTCACCTAACTAAAAGCTAAATAAGAGCTCGTAATAAACTATACATATATACAATTTTATAATTATAACATTAAATCACTATAGTATCAACTATTCATTTATAAACAACTCTAATATTAACTATAAAATCTAAATAAGATTTAATTATAATATAATAGAATTCTATCTATTTCCGAATACATTAGAAACAGAATTAAATAAAATCAAAATTAACTAACTATTACTTTCTATCCTAAGATAACTAAGAACTCTACTAAGTCTTTGAATAATTATTCTATTTCTATATAATTTAGGCTTTATTAATTGTAACATATTGCTTAAATAGATTTATAATAAAAGCTTAGTCTTAGGGTTAAGAATTATACTTATTAGCCTTCGTAATATTAAGTTAATATAAATTAAACAAAATATAATTCATTATTAATAATAAAAAGAAACTTATAACTAATTATTAAATTTTTCTACTAAGTTTAATGCTAAATATTAATAAAAAAAATTCTTTAAATCTATAAAAGTATATAATCTAATATAAGTAAAGTCTCTAAAATATAATAGACTAAATTAAAATCCTAAAGTATAAAGATCTATAAAATAATATATTTAATCTAGTTAAA
Organism: Penicillium olsonii; assembly: GCA_911174995.1. Classification (NCBI taxonomy): domain Eukaryota; kingdom Fungi; phylum Ascomycota; class Eurotiomycetes; order Eurotiales; family Aspergillaceae; genus Penicillium; species Penicillium olsonii. The sequence goes on along the minus strand of CAJVNO010000025.1, from coordinate 79,862 downwards.
AATTAGTTTTAAAATAAAAAGAGAAAATAATAGATTCTTATTTTTAATAATATTAATAATTATAAATTTCTTTATAAGTTATTAATAATTAGCTAAAAAGATCTAAAGAACTATATAATAAATATCTTTATAAAACTATGTTTAAAATCTCTTTCTAGAAGCTTAAATAGATTTATAATTATTATAAATTATAATTAAGATATTATATTAAAATTTATCAATTATAAGAAAATTATTAAAATTAAATCTATAAAAAAGTCTAATATATCAAAGCTTTTTAAAAGAAAATTTAAATAACTAAAGAAAAGTAAAGATAGTTAATAGTTAATAAAAGAGTTTAAACTTATACTATTAATAATCATATAAATAATAAGCTATATTTAAAACTAAATATCTCCTTATTTACTATCCTAATATCTAAAAGATTTCTAAAAGAGTGATTTTAAAATAATAAAACATTTAAAAACATAGATAAATTATACTTATTAAAATCAAAAAATGAAGAATTTAATTTTAATTACGTAATAAATATTATTCAATTATATTTACTAAAGAAAACTTTTAATTATTAATTCATTTTCTTTTATAAACCTTTTTAATTAATAGAGAATCTAAAAATATTTCTTTAGCTTTAATCTAAAAATAACTATATACTAAACTTAGAGCTTATAAATTATTCTAATAATAATAAGAAGATATCTAAATCTAATAAATTAAATAATTTTAAAAATAATATTATAATATTAAAGAATTTTTCATTTATCTCTATTAACAAAGAATAATCTATTTTTTATAATATATAGATTAATTTAATTTATTACATTTATATAGTTAAAAAGTTTTAGTTAGATAAAGTAATAGAAAAAGGTATTTATTAATAAATTCTACTATATATTTCTAACTAATAAATATAATAATTAGAAAATATACCGATAACTCTTCCTTTATATTAAAATAGTAATATTATAGTAACTAAAACTATAAGAATCTTGATGGAAATAGACTATATTTCTTTATAGAAATATATAATATATATAATAAAGCAGTATCTCTTTAAACATTAAGGATATAATATTAAAATTAAAAAAGAAGAAAATAAATCTATTTGACGAAGAGTATAAAGATATCTTTAATAGTACTATAATATTAACTAGAGTATAGTTATCTAAAAGAATATTAAACAAAAGGTAAAAGATTCAAAAAGTAGATAATAAAGATTTATAAAATAAAGATTACTAAAGATTATCTCTTTATATTAAGTAATAAAAATTTAACATTAATCTTTTAGAATTAAAATCACTAAAAAGAAGCTAAATGACTCTAAATATAAATAATAAAAATTAGTAACAGTAAACTCAATAATGATTATCCTAATACACTATTTAATATATTTAATTTAATATTAGTATATTATAACTAAAACTAATAAAAAGAGACCAAAAAGTTATAAATATAAACAATAAAAATAAATAAGATAAAACTTCATAATAACTATCCTAATATCTTAATTCATATAACTAATTTAGCGTTAATATACTATAATTAGGATTTATAAAAAGAGACTAAATAACTTTAGATATAAATAATAAAAAAAAATAAAACGAAACTTAATAATAATTATCTCTCTATAATAAATATTATTATTAATTTAATATTAATATTCTATAAATAAGGCTAGTAAAAAAAGACTCAACAATTCCAAATACAGATAATAAAAACTTACAAAATAAAGCTTAATGATAACTATCCCAATATACTAAAGACTATATTTAATTTAGTAATTATATACTGTAGTTAAAATCTAATAAAAAAGGCCAAGAAACTCTAAATATATAATATACAAACTTATAAACTAAACTTAACAAAAACTATCCTAACACACTAAATAATATAACCAATCTCGCTTTTATCTAAAAATAATCAAGTTAAAAAACAAAAACTATCAATTTACTAAAGTATTATATAGCTCAATAAATAAAAATACTAAATCTAAACTATTAACTAACTTCAGCTAATTTTATAATATTAATATAATAGTTAATAAAAAATCTAATACTTAAATAACTTTAAGAATTACCTTAATACTATATATTTATAAAATAATTTCTGCTCTACATACTCTCTAAATTAACTTTTCTCTCTATATATTTACTTCATAAACACTTTTATAAAAATTATTATCAAAAAACTAAAAATAAACAGTCGTTAATAAATTAACTCAATATGCTTAATAAAAATATTATAAATAATATATATGATAAATTTTTATATAACTCTATATTTTAATATAATTCAATACTTTAAACTAAACTATATTAATAACAGATTAATATATTTTACACTAGGAATTATGAAAGAATCCCTATGTATAAGCAATAAAACTAATTAAAATCCTTTCTATACAGATTTTTAATCTATTCAAAATTAATTTCACTATTTTATTCTTTTTAATTCTTTCCTAATCTTAACTAGATCTATTTTAATCTATATTTAGTCTAGTCTATTTATATTTATTAAATAGAAAAAGAATAATAAATAACTATTTACTATATTAGATCTAATATTTAATAAAATAAAGATTAAAAAATAATTAATAAATCTAAATCAACTAAACTAATTTCTAGTGTAACTATAACTAATTTTAAATTAACTAAATTTTATAATAATTCATTTGTCAATAAAGATTTAAAGTATATATTTAATTAAAAAAGAAATATAAAATCTTAAATCTATTACTAAGTATTATTATAGTTAAAGAAGTAAAATCATTAATCTATTATATCTCAAACCTTTAGAAATAATCTATTTTATATTCAGTAATTTATTAAAAGATAGTTTTAAACTAAAATTAATTATAAAAAATAACTATTATAGATTATATATAGATAAATTATTTTCCTTTAATCATCCTTCAATCATCTTTTAATCATCTTTTAATCATCTTTTAATCATCTTTTAATCATCTTTTAATCATCTTTTAATCATCTTTTGATCGTTTTTTAATTATCTCTTAATTATCTCTTAATTATTCCCCAATCATTCTCTAATTATTATATGTAGATCTTTAATAATAAAGAAATCTTAATTATACTCTAAATATAAATATACCTTATATTAATTAATCTACTATCATTAACTAAAAGAAAACATTATAATATAAATATATTTTTTTAAATACAAACTATTTATGTAAATATCTTTAATAAAAAAAATACTATAAAGAAATATTATTATTCAATTTAATTAATTAAACACTATCAATATTAAATAGAACTCTCTTCTATTTTAATACTAAAAGCTAATCTTCTTATAAATAGTAAATCACTATATTATTTTCTATATACCTTTAAACTTCTTAATAACTATAATACTACTATTCTCCTATAATTGATAAAATTAATAAAAATTTTATTATAAAAAGTTAAATTCTTTCTGTAGAAAAACTATGAAAATATATTAAAAAAGATTTTAAAAAAAGTTAATCTAAACTTTATAATCTATTTAATACTATATCTATTAACTTTAAATAATATATTAAAAAAGATTTAATCACTTTCACTATTATTAATTTTATTTATTCTCTTATTACTTAACTCTTTCTAGAGTTAGTAAAATAATATATCTTTTATTTAGAAATTAGTTATATATATTTTATAAAAAATAGATATAAAAAATAGATATAAAAATAGATATAAAAGATTATACTACTACTATTAATTAATTTAAGTCCTATGTATATATATATTAATTATTAAAAGAAACTTAACAATATTATAAATCATTATATAGTAATCTTTTAATTTATAAATACTGATCTAAATAAATCTGTTTTTTTTTATTAATTTAAAGTTATCTATTATAGAAGATCTAAGATTTTATATACTTTTAGATATTTATAAAATTACGAAATCTTTTTACAAATTTAACAAACAGATTTATCTAACACTAAAGTATTCTTTTATTGATTTATATATTAATAAATTAAGTATATTTACTTAAGATTTGTTAACTCAAATAAATAAATTATAATATAAATAAACTAATAACTCTAATTAATAATTACTGAAAAATATAACTTCTATATCTATCTACTACTTATAATCTAAAAGCAATAAAAATGATTAATAGCTAATATCTATAACTTACTTAATTAAAATATAAACTAAAAAAATACATAATTATAAAAACTTTAATACATTCGATTCATGTTTCTACAATATCCCTTTATATAACTTTTACTCTTTAAAGAAGATTCTTAATGACTAAAGACTTTATAATATTAAAATTACTAACTACTTTTTCAAAATTCCTTACTAATAAATTAAATAAAGGCTCATTGCTTAAAATATCTATAAACTATTTTAAGTAGTTTAAGCATTATTTAAAAATTTCTCTTATCCATTGAAAGACTAAAGAATCTATCTCTATATAACTAAAAATAAAAAACAAACTAATAATCCAAATGACTATTTAATATAGATAATAAGTAAATATTTAATATATCTAAAATTAAATTTCTCTTATAGATTTAACAACTATTTACAAATATAATAAACAAATCTCTAAAACCATATTTATAATATATTTTATATTTATTTATTTATCTTTCTTATTTTTAACTTATTAATTAACTATAATTATAAATAGTTAATACTAGAGAGACTAGATTTATAATATACAAATTAAATATACATATACTCAGATTCATCCTCTATTCATTAATTAAACTAATCTATATTTCAATAAAATATTATAACTATGTACTTTATAATCTTACTATTTGAAATTTTAAAAAGAATCCTCTTTATCTATTCAAATTATAAATTTTCAACATTCTAAATCCTTTATAATATGAAAATTGTACTATATATTATACTATAACAAAACATAAATATCACATTCTCTAAAGCATAAATAATAATAATATTCCAAAGAATTATTATCTACTTAATACTTAATATATAGTTATAGTAATCCTTCTAAAACCATATTCTATCAAAATAAACTTAAAAACATAAAAATAAAATATTATTAACTTTAAATTCTTTAGCTATTTACTCTCTTATATATAGCCAAATATAGATAATAATATAATATCTATTAATAAGGTATTCTATATTAAATATTTTAATAAAATAATTACTATATCTAATATTTATATAGTTAACATATCTATAATATAGAATCTATAAACTAAATAATACTAAATCTATCTTATAGAAGTCTTTCTATAATTTTATATCATTTAAAATAAATAACTAAAAAGCTTTAATATCTTTTTATAATATAAAATATAATTCTTAAATTGAAATAACTATCTATCTATACAAAGAGTAATTCTTATAAAGTTATAATATAAAATGTCCAAAAATACTCACTTGTAAAAAATATATAATAAATTTAATCCTTCTAATCCCTTAACTACCTTAAATATAATGATAAACAAAAAAAGACCGAATTTCTTATCAATAATTTTAAAAGATTTTAAAATTAAATTATATCCTTTTCTAAAATCTAAAATCTTTTTATCTTTCTTGAAAAGGTCTAATTAATAATTAATAATACAAACAAAAACTCTATTAAGATTAATCTCTTTACCTCTATCTTTGATAATTTTTATATATATCTACTCTATAGAATCTTTAATTATAGACTTGAAAAAAATTAATTCTTTATACTTATCTAATAACTTAAATTTTACTAAATTAATATAAAATACATTTTTGAATTTACTAATAGATAGTAAATTTAAACTTACATCTGTATTATTTATACTAAATAAAAATATAGTTTTTAGTATTTTATTACAAATATTTTTAATTAATTAATCTTACTAATTATCTATTTCTATAGACTTACTAATCTGTTTATCAAACTATAACTAAAGTATAAAATCTATAATACAAAAAAGAATATAATAAAAAAGAATATAATAAAAAAGAATCTAATAAAAAAGAATCTAATAAAAAAAGGCTCTCAATAAAAATCTATGAAAATAAATAAAATATTATTAGTTTAGATATAATTCTTAAATTAAATAATAATATATTACTTATATCTAGAGAGTTTAAATAACAATAATAGATATAAATTCAATTAGAAAATGACTAAGAAAAATAGAAAAATAAACTTTATTATATTAAATCTAAGTCTAAACTGACTAAAACATTAACATAAATTAAAACAAAAAATATAAATATTATCTAAAAGATTAAAGATTGAATAAATATAAAGATTAAAAAAGTATATCTAGAAAAATAAAATATCTAATTAATTATATCAATAATACTAAATTATTAATTATTTATCTAACTTGGTATATTTAGAAATAAATTATATTATACAAAAACATCAATCTAATTATATTAATAATATGTTTTTATAGCTTTTCAAAAGAAAAAATAAATATTTAAAGTCTAAATTTCACTAATATCTAAAATAAGACTAATATAAACTTAAATAGAAATTCTCTATAAATAAAATAATTTACTATCTTAAAGATATTTATCTAATTTATGAAATAAAATATAGCTATCTTAGAATCTTTCAAAGATTCTTTAAAAAGTTTAGAATAAGACTTCCATTAAAAAATAAATAACTAAAATAATATATACAACTATTTGGAGTCTTTTTTATTATCTTAAAACTACATTAGTATTTATAACAACATAAATTTTAATTTTCTAATCTAATATAGATATATATTAAAAGAAATTAGATATATAAAAAATAGAATAATATATTTTATCCAATCTAATATATTAGAAATTCTTCTTTCTAATTATATAATTAATATATCTCCAACCGAAAACTTAACTAAAATATTCAGAATTTCTATTCTTCTTAATCTATATTAAATGTAATCTATTATCTAAAACTATATCATGAACCTTATCAACCCTAACTTTCAATATATTATTACTTAAAAATAATTACTACTATATACTATACTTCTTCACAACAAAATCAAAAAAAACCTAATATGTAAAATTCAAATAAACCGATTAATAAAGTAACAATATTGTTAAAAAAAATATATAAATAATCTAATTTTTTATACAGTCTCTGTATTAAAAAAATAGTTATAACAATAAAAAAAGATAACTTATCTTAAATATAATACAAATATAAAACTACAATCTTTCAATTTATTACCTCTCTTCTTTATAGATCTATTTATAAATTACTCTAAGTATAGACTATTTACTTTAGAGTATATTTAACTAAACTCTCTAACTAATCTCAATAAAACTTATAGTTTTTCTTCTATAAAAATCTTACTAACAACACTAATCTATTTTATAAAAATCTAAATAAATATATCAAAACTATAACATTTCTAAGATTATAAAACTTTTTCGTTAGAATACTAATAATTCCTTTAAAATTCCTTATTCTAATTTAGATTCATTATAGTAATATCAAATCTAGTTAATATATTCTAAAGATATTACTACTTTATTTTATTAAAAAAAGAAACGTTAATAATATACTATTTTAATACTATTTTTAAAAACCAAATAATTAATTTTAATAACTATTACTATAAGCTAAAATTAGATAAATAATAACTCTCTTCATATATATATTTAGATTTTAGACTTATTCAATTGATCTAAATATCAATTATTTGCTAATCCTCTATCCTTCAGATATTTAAACTATAAAAATTAAACATACTTTTATTTTAACTAAATCAAATAATATACTCTTAACTAATCCAGTTATTAATAATATTTCGATAGTTAATAGTATAATACTATTATTTATTATTTCTACTAATATACCAGCTTTTTCTAAAAAAATTCTCATTAGTATTTTAATTACTATAATAAATAAAATTAATTTATATAACTATAGTATTTATAGTCCTAATAAATACTTAACTAATAACTAAATTAATAATATTAATCTTCTCCTTAAAATTATTTAAATATATATTAAACAAATTAAAATTAACATTATTAACATCTATAATAAACTAAATCTCAATGCTTTTTAGAAAATCAATTTCAAAAATAACTATTAATAGAAACAAATAATATATTAAATAATACAACTAAAAACCACAAAAGAATCTTATTATCTTATATTTCTTACTTCTATTAAAATCTAGCTAAATAATAACCGTCAAATTATTTATCTTAATATTCTATATATCAACTTTATATTTATAATTAAAGTATATAAATACTAAAATCATAATATCCTTGTTAAAAATTAATATAACTAACTAAATTATAATTATTTATCTAAACTTAATTTAAAAGTAAAATATCTAATATAATATACTAACTATACTATATAAAATTAGATTTTAGAAAGAAGTATAAAAATTAGTTCTATAACTATACTCTATATCTATTCATTATTAATCTTATTATTTTACTATTTAATAAAATAACATTAATTACAATTAAAAGCAATAAAAATAACTCAAATCTCTTAGTTGTATCATACTGATAATAAACAAAAATAGTATACACCATAATACATAATCTTAAACAAACTCTAAGATTTATCTATATCGAGAAAGCATAAATATACCCCAAAACCTTACCTCACACTCTTTAAAAACATCTATTCAATTTCTTTTAAAACTTCAGATTTCCTTCTTATAATTCTTCATCTCTTATAAAATATTCCACTCAATAACTCTTAACTAACATATCTCTATTATAACTATAAATACTTCATCTTCTTTTATTCTACTATTTAAAGCTATACTAAATAGCGAATAAATATTTAAAACTATTATGTTACTCTATAAATAAATAAAGGATTATTAGCTAAAATATTACTATCCAATCATTCTCAACAATATTTTTAACAGCTTATATAAAATTATCTAAAAACTTAATAAGAACTTTTACTTAACTATTTAACTTATTTATAATCTAAGGTAAATTTATATTTTATATATTTACTTATCATAATATGTATTATTATTAGTTATTTCCTTTAAAAAATTAAAAATATATCACTCTAAAATTCTTTCTATTAAAAAATTTAAAATCTATAAACAAACTAAAAATATTACACTATATCATTAGAATTATGTTAATAAAAAATATCCAATACATTATATAACTATTAGATAAATTCAAACTCTGTAAATTTAACAATATCTATAAATACCTAATATTTAAACCTATAGAGCTAAATATTAATATGATAATTAAAAAAACCACTATAATTTAAACTTTATAAATAAAGAATAAAAAACTATTATCCACTTTAGATAACAAACAAAATCCTTAAATAATCCTTATTAACATTTATATTTCTCTACAAAAATAATATTACCTATAAAGACTTTTAACTAAAAAATATACTTTTTACTCTTGAAAATATTAATTTAATCTCTTAAGATTTACTCTTATAAAAAGAATATATATAATCTCAATTAATCTTACTTCTAATGTAAAAATAAAATAAATAAATAAAATAAATAAACCTCTTAATATCTTCATATTATATAACTACTAATTCTTTTTACCTACTATACTAAAAGGTTTAAAGTTAAATTATCTAATATAGACAATAATTAATCTTTCCTATTTTAATTATCTATTCCTTTTTCTTACTAAATATTTATATTTATATGTAATTACACCTAATAATATATTTATTTACTAACCTACTAATAAAATCTATTACTTTTTATTAAACTTTAAACTTCTAAATTAATGCTTACTAAAATAATTAATAGTACTATTGATATTTAAAACTTTAACTATTTTATCTTTAAACTTATTATTAAATTACTATTTTTCTATATACTATATTCTAAAATAAAAAATAATAATTATCTTCTATCCCTCACTACCTAACTTAATATATTTTCTAATAAACCTTTTAAATATTAAATAAGTTTATTTCTCTACTTTATACCTAGAAAAAAGTTCTTGAATTATTAATTTGAAGAGGTTATTTCTAAAAAAGAACCATTTATAATAAAGCAAACATCTATAAAAAAGTACCTTAATTAAGTAAACCCAGATTTTAATAAAAAAAAACTAATGAAATAAAGACTCTTATTTAATAGATTTTATAACACAATCCCACAAAAAGTTCTTTGTTTATATAGTTTTATAAGATCAATATTAAAAATAACTAATCTAAAATATCTATAATTTAATATCTCATATTTTTAAATTCAAAATAATCTCTAACTTAAATGAACTAGTACACTAAAGTAATAGCTAATTATTCCTCAATATAATATATAATATAGCTTTTCATTATTAATTAATTAAAAATTATAGACTTAGACTTCTTAACCTTTATTAGTCTTTATATTTTCTTTTATATATTATAACCTATTATAATTACCTATAATTATTATAATTTATATTAATCCTTAGTATTTAAGAGATTTTATATTAATATAAATTAAAAAAATAACTAATAAAAAATATTATATATAATAAGTCTTAATATTCTTATTATATTTATAAATTATAAAAAAATCTAAAATGTTTAACTTAATAATAAATCCTATATAAAAAAATTAATCTCTTTAAAGAACTTTATATTATAAAAGATAAAACTAGAATATACTTAAAAAATAAAGAATATTATTAAATACTAATTTTATAAATAAAAGTAATAAAATATATCTATTTTAACTCATCTTAAAATTGAATAAATATTTCCTATTTATACTCTTAATAGAACTGTCATACTTAAAATTACTTTTTTTCTCTATATAAATTAAAACTCCCGTAACTAAACTATAATAATTAACCTTCTATATAAAGCTATAGTATATATTTATATTAAAATTTTTAAATTATAATAATATTCAAAAATTGAATAATTAACCAGCAAATAATTATTAATAGATATATCTATTTTTATAACTATAAAGTTAATAAATATATTCTATTATAATTTATATATATTAACCTGTTTTTTCTATATTATAGATATTCCTATGATATATTATAATAATTTTTAGATATTTATTCTCTTCTCTCCTCCCAAAAAAAAAGAAAACTAATTTTATACAAAAAGAAAAATAAATAGAAAAAAAATATAAATCCTAACATTCCTAATATAATATAGAGATAAGTTTCACTAAAAAAACACATAAAATCTCTTATTGAATATTACTAGTATTTAAAGAGGATATTATTAATTTATTAGATCTAAGATTTCTAAGAGTAATCTACTTTATATTTATAAATCTTTAAAAAATAGTATGAAATTAGATTTGAGCCTAAAAAAAGGATTATTAACTATTATATTTTAAAATCACTTATAAATAAAATTATCTCTCTTTTCTCTAATTTTAATTATACTTTGATTTTTTTAAATTATATTCTTACTGTTTATATCTAGATTTATAATAGGGAAATCTTAATTATATCATATATATTTATGTATTTTATATTAACTAATCTATTATTACGAACTAAGAGAAAATCTTATAGTATAAATATTATTTTATATATATATATTTATCTATACTATAAACATACTTTCTTAAATACTAACTATTTTTATAAATATCTTTGATAAAAAAAGTATCTTAAAAGAAATATTTCAGTTAAGTTTAGATATACTAATATAACTAATAGTAAATAATACTTTTTCTTTTTTTAATATAAAGATAATCTTCTTACAAATAATCAATTATTGTGTTATTTTCTATTTATCTTTAGTCTTCTTAAAAAGAAAACTAATATTTAAAAGTAATACTAGTTTATATTATCTCAAAATGAAATAATATATATAATAATAATAAAAGATATACTTTTTAATTTTATAAAATAAAAATAACTATTTATCTAAGAATCAGATCTATATTTACTATAAATACTCTAATTCTAAAGGCTGATTTTAATAAAATATATATATATTAATCTATATATAAATAAATAAAAAATCTAATCAGAAATCACTATATTAGCCTAATAATGATTATACTAACCCTCTAAGGAATTATTAAATAAAAATTTCCTATCTTTTATAAATCATACCTTAGTATTTATATTTTACTATTTCTTTTATCTAAATACTTCCTTAATCATTAAATCTAAACCTTCTCGAAATAATATTATATAAATAGAACCTATACAAATAATAACTAATCTAATAATAATAATAACTAATATAATAAAGATAATAATAAATTAAATAATAATAACAAATCTAGAAGAAACTAAAAAAAAACTCCTGATAATATAACCTAGATAATATAAATCTAATATATGACTAAATATTAATATTATCTAAAATTTAAAAGATTTTAATACAATATATAAAAGATCTATAAGATTTTTCAAATAAAATCTATTAAAATCCTATTTTAAAATAATTATTAAATTACTATTAATTTTTTTCAAAATATACAATAAAGAAAAAGATACAAAATTATTTATATTATACTAATAATTTAAACTATATAACTTTTACCTTTTAATAAATAATTTAATTACTATATAGAAAAAAAATAGTATAGAAACATATTTTCTGATTTCGCTAAATAAATAAAAAACTAATAATTATTAATAAAATTAAAATAAAATAAACTTAAAAAGTACTTAAATAAATTTATTAGATTTAACTGGAAATATAGTAGACACACTATAAAAATAAATAATCTAGACTATTTATTTATGATACCTTTAGATATTATAATAAAAAATAAATTGAATTAATTAAATAATTTTATTTCTAATAATCTATAGACTCAATTTCAATAGCCATAGAATTCTCTTAAATAACATTTAACTGAATCTATAAAAGAAAATAAAATAAAATAAAATAAAGGAAATAAAGAAATAAAGAAATCAACTAGATTTAAATTAAAGATAATAAATAAATTAGATAATTTCTAAAAATAGTATTAAAAAATTAACCCTATTTTATAAAATAAATAAAAATAAAGCTTATAAACTTAAATATTAGAGATTTTTTAAAGATTTATGATGTTCAACTCTAGAAATTATACTGAAAATAGTTAAAAAGAGTAATCTTCTATTTTCAATATCCTAATTAATATTTTAGTTAATTAATTAATACCAATACTATTTTTAAATTATTTTAATATACTAAATCTAATAATATTAATTGATCCTAAAATATAAATAGATTTCCTAAATATACTAGATCTAATGATATTAATTAATTCTAAAGTATTAATAGATTTCTTTAATATACTTAATATAATACTATTAATAAATTATATAATAAACTGAGACTTAATACTTATAGATATATTTAATATTTCGAGATTTATAGTATAAAATAAAAACAACTATCATAAAAATAATAAATATTTTACTAATGAATTTATATATATATAATAACTTATATTTATTCTAACTAATATAAAGAATAACTTTAATACCCAATAATCAAATAGTATCTAATTTTTCACTAAAATCTAATAATAGAATAATAAAAAAGTCTAATTTTTTATTTAAAAACAAAAGAACTAATATAATAAATAAAATTATCTAAACTAATTATAAAGAGAAAAATAAACAATCAATGTTTAAGAATTATATTAATTGTAACTCTCTTAGTTATATAATATATTTCATAACTACAACTTTACTATAAATCAGCTACTAAATAAAATAATTTAATAAATATTTTTACTTTAATATAATATCTTAGTTTATCTAATAATAAATATAATTTTATATAGCAATCATTATTTAGATATCCAAAAATACTCTTTTTCTCCTCTTCCATTTTTAATTATTTAGAGCTAAAGAGCTAATTGCTTTAATTTAAAAAGCCCTAAAAAGTTTATTAAAAACTATACTATAAAATTAAATAATATCAAAGATTAAATAGATAAGATATATAAATAAAACTAATTATAAGATTGATTACTTTTACTAAAAGTTAAATAAAGTAATAACCTAAACAAAAAGTACTAATTTTTTAATATAATATGTTAAAATATTTCATCTAATATAGGGCTAATAGATTAATTAAATTAATGTAATAAAGTAATAAATCTTTTACAAAAGTAAATATAGTTCATACCCAATTTAAACTAAACATTAAATGATTAAAAAACCAAAATCATGTAATCCTTTTTAAACTCAATTAATAAAATAATAAAGAAATTTCACAATAATTATTAAGAATAAATAATTTTTATTATCTATATTAAAAATAAATAATCTTTTGTCTTATTAGATACTGTCTTAAATTTACTAAATAAAATATTAAGAATTAATATTAGTAAATATGATTTAAAGATCTATATTTACTTTTATCTTATCTTTTCTAAATTTTTTCTTTAAACTAAATCTACTTAAATAGTTACTAATAATATACTGTAATATTTTATCTAAAAAAAAAAATTCAAAAGTAATCACTTATAGTTCCTAATCTTTTAATAATTTAAATAGTTAATTTAATATTCCTTTAATCCTATATAGAAAAATAAATATACTAATTTATTATATTTAGAAGATTATCTTACTATTAGTCCTTTCTCTAAAATCTTTATTTTTTAAATCCACTATCATACTTAAAAAAATAAAAAGAATAAAAAATAAAAAAAGATTTAGTATATAAAAAAACTTTTTTATAACTAAACTATATATATAATATTTAACAACAAAGAACAAATTTTATAGATCCTACTTTACCAATAGTTATATCTATTATTAATCTTTATAAAATCCACTAATAAAGAATTCTTAGAATTCTACTATATTAACTTAATAAATTTTGAAAACTAATTATTATAATATCTAAAATCTATATATTATGAATACTATATATTATAGTTAAAATTTAATTATCTCTATAAACTCACTATAATATTATATTTAATATCTCAATCTTTTATTTTAGACTTAAAATAAAATAAATTTAATAAATTTATAGAATATTACCTATAATAACAATCACACTCTTTTAATAAGTCTATATTGAGATTATTATAAATTTACTAATAACTGTAGCCTTTAATAATATATTTAATATTATAAAATCTCTTTAAACTAATAAAGTTATTTTAGAAACTTTATCTATATTTAGAATAAAACTTTGATTAATACCTTACTATCTTATACCTAATTTTATATTACTAAATAATTTCTAACTAATCTCTAATAACTAAATACTATCAACCTTTTAGCTAACTCATCTATAACTACTATAATTTTAAAGATTTCTCCATAAATATCTTAAACGATTTTCCTAGATATGTTATAACTGAATTGGAATTTCTGATAATAATTAAATTACTTAATTTCTATTTAAATTAATTTTAAAATAGTTCAATAATACTTAGATTAAAAAGGTTTTATCTATATAAATTATATAAAATATAAGATTTATAATTCTAAAAGTAATTTACTATAGTAAATACTATAATATTTTCTATATACTAATCTTAATTCCTATAACTTATATATTAATGAAAAATTAAAGTAAATCTATAAATCACTTAATAATAAAGATTAAATTTTAATTTTAAAAAGAATCTAAAGACTATATAAAGATTATATAAAAATAGCTAAATCCATAGAATAACTAAAAGATTTTTTCTCTTTAAAATACTTTAATAAAAATTATCCATCTTTCTAATTATTTTACTAATCTATTTAAGTTAAATGAAGATTTTAATAAATATCTTATATAAACTATTTAATTAAAAAACTTCTTATTA
Organism: Penicillium olsonii; assembly: GCA_911174995.1. Taxonomy (NCBI): domain Eukaryota; kingdom Fungi; phylum Ascomycota; class Eurotiomycetes; order Eurotiales; family Aspergillaceae; genus Penicillium; species Penicillium olsonii. The sequence goes on along the minus strand of CAJVNO010000025.1, from coordinate 64,210 downwards.
GATATAAAATATAAAAATATATTGAATTATATCTAAATAATAAGAAATTTATATTATTATATTATCTTTATCTAAAAAGATTTAAAATATGATAATATTCTATTATAAAAAGATAGAGTTACTAGCTTTTTAGATTAAAAATTAATAAACTAATACTCTAAATATTAAAACTTTACTATTATATTATAATTTATATAAAAGACTTTTAGTAGTATAGCTTTATAATTAAATTTAGTAATAAATTGTATCTAATAAAGTTAAATTATAAGAATATATTAATCTCTTGAATAAATATTTTCTATTATTAGTAAACATTATTATTTTATAGATCTTTTTTTTAATAATTATTTCTTTTAATTTATTTTAATTAATATCTATTAATTAAATTTAAACTATATTATATAAAATTAAAAATATATTTTAGAGATAATAAATATATATTATTATAATCTAAAACTATTAGATTATTTCTACTATAAAATTTATAGTATTTTTTATGATCCTACGTTAGTTAGATTTATGAAAAAATATTTTTACTTGTCTACTTACTTTAATAATACTTAGTAAATCATAATTTTAAAAATTCTTAAATAATTTAATATACTTTAATCCTTAAAAAGAACTTATATAGCTTATATAAAAATAAAATTACTAATAATTATAAGTAGATATTATTTACAGTAGTTATAGTATTTATATTTCCCTAATTCTTAACCTTAATCTTTAATAATCCCAGATTATTATATTATAAAATCATTTATCTATTAATATTCTTTTATAAAACAGTAAAAATCCAAAATAGCTAAATACAATAGATGATATCTAGAACATTTAACTAATTATTATATTTTCTTAAAATTAAATCTAAATAACTTTTACATTTTACAGAAATATTAATAACTTTAAAAAGCCTAATAAAAAAAACAATTTAAAAATATTAATAGTAAATCTATCATTAAATATTTAGTTATTACTTTACTATAAAATATAATATTTTATACTATTAATATTAGAATAATAATAAAAATAAAAACTTTAATAGAAATTACTCCAAACTAATAAATCACTCTAAATAAAAAGAATAATATAAAATATATTAATTTTAAAATATACTAATAATATAATCAATTAAAATTTAAAAATATAATTCAAAAGAATATTTATATATTAATAGTAATTGACATTACATATTTCTACTAATAATATCATCTTATATTTAATTTCATTCTATACTCTAAATATTATTATTCAATAGTCAAATATACTAGTATAATTAATATTATAAATTTATTAAAATATATAGAATTCTTAGTTAAAGTAAAATATACTAATTTAAATAATTCATAACTAGATAATAGACTATTTAATAAATAAATTATATTTTTAATATAATTAAAGATTAACAACTAATTATATAATACTTAATATAACTATTTCAAAAAACCCAAATCTTAGAAAGTAAATCTATAGATATCTAATATATTTAAAAACTAATTAAATTATGTATATATTTTCTTACCTTATATTATAAATGAATAAAATTAATAATTATTACTAATTTAATTATTTTAAAAAAATGTGATATGGAGAAAGAAACTATCTATAATTTTAATTATAGTAACTACATATAAGAGATATAGTCTAACTAATTAATACTAATTAATTGTATAGAAAATTAGTTTTTTTCTCTATCATTTTATAATATTTTCATTAAAAATACACTTAATAAAGAGAGTATTATAACTTCCTACTAATATTTATTAGAGATAAATTTATATTTAGATAAATCTATTAAAATACACTAATATAATAATTATTCTAAACCTTCTACTATCTAATTAATATATCTAACTCTATATCTAATTTTAGACTATCTTTACTTTTCATAGTATTTTTAATATCATTTCAAATATATTTTTTACTATATATATATAAAGAATTATATTAAATATATTCTTTTGGCCCTTTCACATAATTAACAATCCCTATCGAAGAGATATATCAAATATATATTTTAGTAATATTTTATTATATAATACCTAAATTATAATAGCTCATTTATTAATATTAGTATATAAGATATCTTTCTAAAATAGCATATCTATAATTATATTCTTTTTTCTTAATTAGTATTTAATAGTGAAATAGAATTAAAAAAGAAATTTAGTTTATTATATCTATTATTACTTTAGTTATTAATTCTTTATAAAATACTCTGATAACTAATAATCTATGAAGATACTAAAAGATTCTATAATTCTCAAATTAAATAGTTTAAATCTTTATTCCTAAAGTATTTATATAATAGTTAGTAATTCTTTATTATAGACTCTATAGTTTAATTCAATTATTTATATAGTCTTCAAAAAAAAAATACTATTAAGTATTAGAAATTATTATCTTTATTATACTACATTATAACTACTCTAATAATAATATTAAAAATATCTATTTCTAATGGAGTAAAAAGAGTTAAACTATAATATTATAAAATTAGGATAGCTAAAAGAGTCGTCTTTATTCGCTAGAATATAGTTTTAAAGTTCTTATTCTATCTCTAAATAGTATTCTTTTAAGTTAACTAATATAGAGATTTTAAAATCTTACTATAGTTTTATATAAATTATCGATAGAAATTATAGAATCTAAAGAAGCTCTATATATTCTTTACTATATCTAGGGATCTTTAATTTTAAATAATTTGAATCTTTTTAAAATTAACTAGAATACTTTATATTTTAATAATAAATCTCAGGAATTTTATCTTCTATACTAAGAATTTGTATTTATTGATTATTACTTAGAAACTAGTAGTTTATAGTCTCTTCAGGATTTTCTATATATATTATTAATTGTCTTTAATAGTTTTAGTATAAATAAGAATATCATCTATAAAAGTAATAGTATACTTATTTATATATTTTTTTAATATATTATTTATAGAGTATTAAAAGATTAAAAAATTATTTATTAATCTAAAAGGTATTATTTTATACTTAAATAATCTATAATAAATCTTAAATATAGTAAGATTTTCTATATCTTCTATTATTCTAATTTTATAGAAATCTTACTAAATATCTATTCTTATAAAGAATCTATTTTTTTTAGTTCTTTAGAAAACTTTATTAATTAATAATAATAGATAATAATGCTTCTCTATAATGATATTTAATCTTTAATAGTTAATATAGAAATAGAGTCTTTTATTTTATTTCCTGATTATAAGATTAATAATATATATAAAGAAGAACTAAAGATAATAAATCTTTTTATTGAACGGCGAGTCACATAACCTCACATGACATATCACCCGACTTGTTATATAATCTATACTCGACCTTTTCTTCACCTTACCTGCTCTCTCTCTTTTTTTCCTTTCTCCAGACACTAGAATATAGCCTTACAATTAATATTCAATTTTCTTTACTATCTTCTATCAAGTTATAAGGCCCTTTACCAGATCTATATCTTACCAAAAAGGAATAGATCTAGCTTCCTATCTTACTAATTATTCTCAATATCTCATAACCAGAAACCTTACATAACTGAGAGCCCTACCACTTATCGTATACCCCTAAAACCTTATATACCTGAGAGATCTACTACTTATTATATACTCTCGAAGTCCCGCTACTCACTAAAATTATATATCTTACCGAGTTAAGTAACTCACTCTATACCCTATTATATACCCTAATAAACTATCTTAATAAAAGAGAGATTTATACTTTAAATATATTATTCAGAATCAATATCTCTTTCTGTATTTAATTATACTTAGTTATAATCACCTTTATATTCATTTTACTTTATCTTTAATTTACTTTAATCTTATTTATTATAGAGTTTAATAGTATCTATAAAAGATATCTCAGTTAAAATATGAATATATATATTACTCCTTCCAAAGAAAAAGATTTCTTTAATAAAGATAAAAAACTTGAAGATAAAGAAAACTAATCTATTTAATTTATGAAGTTTAGAACTACTTTACAATTATATTATAATTTTTATATTAAAATCCTTAATGAAGAAATAGTTATTCCTAATCTTTATGAGAAAAAAAAGCACTTTAAAAATAAGATTCAGAAGCTTATTTATAAAAAACATATAATTAAAGATTAATAGAATAACCACTATAAAAAATAATTAAAAAATCTAGATTGATAATATCTATCTCTTTAAAAACTTAACAATATATTAGATTAGAAAAAAAAAAGAAAAAAAGATAAATTTAAGAATTCTCATAAAGTTTATATCTACTATAAAATTATATATAATCAAATTATTATTTATATAGAATCTTGTATTAATCTTCCTTATTAATAGAATATTAAAAGAATTGAATCGCCTCAAAAAGCATGTATCATTTTAAAATATACCTATTAAATCCTTTTAATATATTATTTAATTATTTATTAGATCGCTTAAAATAATCCTAAATATAAACCTAGAAATTCACCCTAAAAGTATATTCGTAAATTCTTAAAATTAAGAGTGAGCCCTGAAAAATCCTTTGGACTAATATTAGATAAATGTAATATAATCCTTTTTATATAATCATTAACTTTAAATCCGAATCCTTATATTTAGTTATTCGTTACTAAAAATAGAAGATAATCTCTAAAAAAGAGATATTCAATAAATTTCTTATTAATAAAATTAATAAAAAAAATCTTAATAAACTTAGTAAATCTACTTCTTATAATATAGTTATAGTATTTATAATAAATTCAAAACCTAATAATAAAAGCAAGAATAAAGATAATAAAAAAGCTAATTTAACTAACAACAAAAAGGATTCTAAGGAGTTAAGACCTAACAATAAAGATAATAAATACTATAATTGTTATAAATTAAATCAGATTTATATAGTTACTAATTATCAGATTCTAAAGAAAAAGAATAGTCAGAAAATAGTAAATATTATTAATCTATTTTCTGAACTCTAGAATATATTTCTATATACTTAATAAATTATACTCTAAATTATAGATCCTTCTCTATCATATACTTTTTGGAAAACCTAGTAGATTAAGAGTATTATATAGCTTCTAAATCCTATAAAAAAACTAATCTAATTCATTAGATATTAGATTCTAAAGTTTTAAAATATTTTACACTATTCTATAGTATCTTTATCTCTTTCAAAAAATACTACAAAAAGATATATATTATTACGAATAACACTTACTATACTAAGGGATTTAGTAATATTAAATTAATTATTTATTCTTATAAAAATCTAGTTAATTCCGTGACTTAATAATAACTTAATCTTAAATATTTAACTAAAGAAATTAGATTACTAAATTATTTTTAAAAGTAGTAAAATAACTATTTTTGATAAATCCGGTAAAATTATTTTAAGAGTTAAATTATATAGTAATCACCATTAGATAACATTATTTACTAATATATTAGCTATTATAACTATCTTATAATCTATAGAGAAATTAGGATAATACTTTACAAAGCTATATATGAAAAAAACCCAACTTTAGATATCTATATATTTTAGACTATTAGTATTAATATGTAGTCCTAAAAAAGAATTATAAAAATAAATTAGATTTACATACAGAAAAAAAAATACTTTATTAGCTATGATTATAATGATAATTATATTATCTATAGAATTAGAAATAAAAAGATCTATTATAGTAGAAATATAAGTTTCAATAAAAATCTATCTCTAAAGGTTTTACCTAAATCTAGCTATAAACTAGATCTTAAAGGAAATATAAAAATTAGAGGATACGACTTAAAGATTAATATTTTATACTATATTCTAATTGACTTTATTACCCCTACTATTTCCTAAAACTTATATTATTTAGATTATCTATTAACCGAATTATTATCAAAATTATTGAATATATTAATTCTAATCTAACCTTTTAATCTAACTTAATCTCTAAGCTATAGATCCCTAATTTAACTCCTATATTTAATAACCGAATTAATCTATACTAAATAGTAAAAAGTAATAGTCTAAATAGATATATAGAAGTATAAAGAAAAGATTTTAGTAATTATTTAAAGAGCAATTTATAAACTCCCGTAAAGTCCTAATATCCTATCCAAAAAGCTAGATCCCTAGAATCCTAAAATATCCTAAAACCAATAGTAGTATTTATCCTAAAAATTATCTAATCTAATATATAATCTTATATCTAACCGTAAATAGTTATTCTATTACTTAGTCAAAAACCCATCTATAATATTAATTATAAAATAACTTTTCAATTCAAAAAAGAAAAAAATGTAAATTTATAAAAAATACATAAATTGCTTTAGAAACTTCATCTTAATTTAGATAAATAATTTATTATAAATTCGATAATCAAAATTAAAGATCTAATGATAACTTCGATTAATCTCTTATAGAATATATTTTTAATTAATCTTTATATCACTTTATTTTATATCTTAAATTATAAAATTATACTATTAATCTTTTTAACTACTATTACCAAAGATTCTCTAATATTAAAGAAGTCTTCTAAAAAAAAACTATATACCTAAAATATAGAAGTAAACTATAGGATATGAAGAATATATAAAATAGCTAAATATAATACATCATAAGCTTTATTATTATAATATTAATAAAACCTAATAAATTATTAATTATTAACCTAATTATTAATTTTTTATTATTAGATAAATATTTAATATTAAATATAATAGGATCTATAAAACCCAACTAATCTATTAATGATTTAATTAAATTAAAAACATCGATTTCTATAAATTATATACTATAGTCTCTAAACCTATAACTTTTAAATTAATATATATTATCATTACTCACCAAAATTAATTACTTTATTATATGAATATCATCACTACCTTTTTAAATACTAAAATAAAAGAATTAATCTATATTAAATTATCTAAGATCTTATAAAATCCTAATATTCCGCAGAATTAATAAAAAGTAGGATTACTTATAAAATCTATAAACAAACTAAAATAAATACTATATAAATAGTATACTCTACTTCATAATATACTTATCTTAATAAACTTTAGTTATATAGAAGATAACTATTCTTTATTTATTAAGAAAGAAAATCTATTCATCTATATTCTAATTTATATTAATAATCTATTAATTCTTTATCTATCCGAAGATTTAATTATATTATTCAAAAAGAAATCCACTAAATAGTTCGATGTTACTAATAAAGTAGAGATTTAATAATTTTTTACTACTAATATTATCTAAAGACTAAAAAAGATCTATCTCTTATAAATTAATTATATTAATAAAACCCTACTCGATTTAAAATAAATAATTATAATATTACTACTATCTCTATAAATAATAAAAAAATCTTAGTTCAAATTATAAATTAAATAATAAAAATTAAGATTAAACTCTATTAAAAATAGACTAAATCTTTTATCTAATTAATAATCTCAACCAAACCTAACATTATTTACCCTATATCTAAATATTTAAGATTTATAGTAAGTCCTAAAGAATCCTATTAAAAAGTATTAATCTTAATCTTCCGATATTTTAAAAGAATAAAAAATCTCTATATTTTCTATACTTATAATCCTATAGTTAATTTCAATATAAAACTTTAATTAACTTCTCTTTCCTATCTTAAAAATACTAAATTATCCGTTTTAGTTAATTATTATAATATTTATTAGATTAGACTATATTCTGAAACTAAACTCTTAACTTTAGACTATAAATTTATATATACTAAAAAGCCTATCTTATAAATCTTAAAAAGTAAAATTATATCACTTTATCTATAACTAAATCTAAATATATCACCTAAGAGCTTACTACCTAAATAATAATTCAGTTATTGAAGATATTAAATAATCTAAATATCCTAATACAAAAGCCTATTAATTTATTTACAAATAATACTAATATAACCACCCTCTCTTCTAACCCTAAACTTTATACCTAATCAAAATACTTTACTATTCATTAGTATTAGTTAAGATAATATATAACCACTAGAGCTATTAAATTTACCCAGATTCTAACTATTAAAATAACTACTAATAGCTTTACTAAACTACTATCTTAGTTAATATTTATTAGATAAATTAATCGAATAAATATAAAGAGATTACCTACTAACAACCATAATATAGAGTTTTATCCAAAAAATAATAATAACTCCGGTGGACAAATCATATAACAAGAAGATTTTTATAAATAGGATTTTTTATAGTAAATTCCTTGTAGTTAAAAATTAGAACCTACTTTTTTACCTATTTGCAATAAATCATATAATAACTGCTTAGCTAATTAGATAGTAGAAGACTGAACAAAGCTTATAGAGAATATTAAACAGTAAATCACATAACCAGTTATCACATAAAATCACATATAGTATATCAAATAATATATCACATGATATATCACATGATATATCACATGATATATCACCTAACTTATCATATAATCCATACTCGACCTTTTCTTCGCCTTACCTACTCTCTCTCTTCCTTTCCTCTCTCCAGATACTAGAATACAGCCTTACCAATTAATATCCATCTTCCTTTACTATCTTCTATCACTTTTATCTAAATTTTTTAGGATATATTTTTTAGCTATTTATAGTTCTTTAATAGATAATTTATAGAAAGAATAATATTCTGAATTAGTTTCCTTTTATAAAATAATATTATAATTAGCTCTCTTTCGGAGTAATAGTAATTTGTTAGATTTCCTTTTTAGAAATATATCCGATAAATAATAATATTCTATTAGTAATATCTTTAAGATTTCCTCTTTTTCTAAATCTTTAATTTCCTTTACTTCTAGAATATTATCAATTTTACAGAGTAAAATTATAAAGATTTTAATCTTAAAATTATTATATATTCTTATCTCTAATTAATGAAATATATTAGAACTAATGATACTAATATTTATTAGATACTATAACTTAAAAATAATAAAGCTTAGGATTAATAAAGGAGTTATATTATATAGATTCCATTATATTTTCTTTAGATTTATTATTTATTACTATCTATTTTCATAATATTAAGATAATAGATATTATTATTTTTCTTTTTCTATTATCTTATTTTCTTAATTAAAATCTAACTAATAAATTATATTATTTTAGAAGTTTTTTAAAATTATAATAGAAACTAAAATTATTATTTAATTAGTAATTTCTTTAAAGAGAGATATTTTATAGAGTTATATTATCTATTAATATCTATGATCTAAAAAGATATTATTTTTTATAAATTATAATTAATTAAAAACTGAATTATATTTTCTAAAATTTGTTACTAATATAGAGATTTACTATTAAATATATTTATTTATTTAAATAGTAAAGATTATAATATAACTAATAGATTTAGAAGTTTTATTATTAAATCTATTTATAGAATATTCGTTTTAAATATAGAAAAGATAGAAAAAGACTTTAAGCTAGATTTTATAATTTAAAGAATAAAAAGTTAATTTATAATATATAACTAAATATTATTCTAAATTTTCTTTAAAATAATACTATATAGATCTTTATTATAATGAATTTTAGTGTATTTCTATATTTTATACTAAATAATTCTAAATCGGAGAACTAAAAATGTATTAATCTAATAAATTAAAATAGCTTCTATTCATTTATTTAAGGAATAAAAGATCTATAGTTGGATTTAAAAAACGAATACTCTAAAATTTCTAATATTTTTATTAATAGTATTAATACTAATAGAAAAGATATTAGAACTAAAGATTTTAAAATTTATATTTATTCTAAATTAATCTTTTAATAACTAAATCTAATTACTGTTTATTGAATATTTTTAAAGATTAAATTAAAGAAATATAATTTTTTTATTATTATCTATAAAAAGTTAATAAAATAATAAGGAAACTAAAATAAACTATATTAAAAATAAAATACTATAATTTACAATTTTAAAAAAAAAGAATTTCGAATTTAAAAGGATATTAAAAACAATAATAATTTCTACTTTTAAGTTGAAAAGTTAGAAATATTAATAACATTTTATAGAAATATAATAAAACTATATACTAATATAAGTTTATATATAAATGTTAAAATAAAATATATATTTTATTAAATACTACCTTAGTAAAAGAAAAAGAATATTTAATTTATTTTTATATTACTAATAGAGATAAATGAATAGTAAAGAAAAGAGATGCTATTAATTTTAAATATCATGAATTCTTTTAAAATCCTTAACTTGCACTATTTTATCTATAAAATTTATTACTATAAATAATCTTAATTTCAAAATTAATTTACTAACTATTATTACTATTTAATATAAAAAAATTAAGAAATTAGTAAAAATACTTCATATTTTTTTTCTTAATAATAGAAAGTTTATTTATTTTAAGAATTAAAAAAGTATAATTTAAATAAAACTATTAATTAATATAGATTATTATCCTACTATAATATACTCAATACGATATATCTAAAATTATTATATATAGAAAAGGTTTAACAATATATATTATTCTATTTTTTATTAATTTTATTAAATCTATATAAAAATATTATAAATATTATAAATATTCAAAAAAATATTTAAAAAATATTTAAAAAAATATTTTTATAAAAAATAATTATAAAACTATTGTTATTTTACTATATTAAAAATTAAAAATAAATCTCTATAATAATTTTAATAATTTTATTAGTAAATTTATATAATTAATATAGGAAATTAATATTTCTTCAAAAAAAATAAAGAAATAAATTCTATAAAAAACTATTATTAATAGTTAAGAATTAAATAATAATCTTTAAGATAGATAAAAATACTAATATTAAGGAATTTATTAAGGTTTATATTAATTTAGTTTATAGAATTAATGAATAATTAAAAGTCTTCAAGAATATTTATATTAGTAATAAAAATATTATTAATATATTTTATTCTTTTATAACTATTTTATTATTAACCTTTAAGATAAAGATTAAAAGATTTTTCTGTGTTTTTTTATCTATCTTCAAATATACTATGTTAATAAAGGAAAGTAAATACTTTAACTATAAAAAATAAAGCTATATAATTTGTAATTATCTTAAGAAAAAACTAATAATTACTATTATTTAACTAATTATTAATCTAGTAAAACTCAAAAGATTTAATAACTTAGAAAAAATCTATATTTAAGTAAAATCTCTGTCCTAAGTAGATTTAAAATATCTCTTTTTATGTTAAATTTATAGAAATTACTTAGAAATCTCTAAGATAGTTTAATTTTTGATATAGAGTTTATTTTAAATAGATAATCTTTTTTAATTTTTATATTAAATAATATTGAAATAAAAAGATTAATTTTTATTAATATAATACCAGTTAGATTATTAATTTAATATAGTATTTAAACTTAAAAATTACTAAAGGAATATTCTATAAATAGATTTAATGATAAAACTTCTAGATCTATTAGTTATATTATAATCTTTACTATTTAAATAAATAAATAAATTTAATAGTAAATCTCTATATTAGTAACAAATTTTAGAAAATATAATTCAATCTTTAATTAATTATAATTCACGAAAAATAATATCTTTTTAAATTATAGATATTAATAAATAATATAACTCCATAAAATATCTCTCTTTAAAGAAATTACTAATTAAATAATAGTACTAATATTTATTATAATTTTGAAGAACTTTTAAAATAATATAATTTATTGACTAAATACCAATTAATAAAATAAAATAATAAAAAAAGAAAAATCTAAAAGAATAGAGCTATATTATAATAAAGAAAGATAATAATGTTTATTATTTTATCACTTTTAAAATAGATAGTAGTAAATAATAAATTTTAAAAAACATAATAGAATCTATATAATATAACTCTTTTATTAATCCTAGATTTTATAGCCTTTAAGTTATAATATCTAATTAATATTAATATTATTAATTTTAGTATATTTTATCGATTAGAGATAAAGATATATATTAACTTTAAAGCTAAAATCTTTATAATTTCACTCTATTAATTTAATAATATTTTAACAGTAAAGAAAACTAAAGATTTAGAAAAAGAAGAAATCTTGAAAATATTATTAATAGAATAACTATAATTTATTACATATATTTTTAAAAAGGAAGTCTAATAAATTACTATTATTCTTAAAAAGAGTTAATTATAATATTATTTTATAAGAGGAAATTAATTTAAGATATTATCTTTGATTCTTCTCTATATATATTATTAATCCTTATAATAAAGAAATACGATAAAGGATTCTACTTTTAAAAAATATTAACTATTAAAGATTAAATATTATTATAAAGAAGGATTATTATCTATTACTATTAATTAATGAAATTCTCTAAAAAGCTAATAAGACTACATTCTTTTTAAAAATAGATATTTAGTAGGATTTGTATAAGATTAAAATAATAGAAAATATAAAAGACTTTACTATATTTAAGATTTATTATAGATTATTTAAATATAAAGTAATATTCTTTAGATTAAGAAATAATCTGGTAATTTTTTAATACTTTATAAATAATATATTAGAAGAAGATATAGATAGATATATTATTATTTTTATAGATAATATTTTTATCTATAATAAAACTATTAAAGACTATTAATAGTATATATGGAAAGTTTTTAAAAGACTATAAGCTATTAGTCTCTAAATAATAATTAATAAATATAAATTCTCTATATAAAAGATAAAATTCTTCAGATTTATTATTAGTATATAAGATATTATAATTAATCTCGAAAGGATTTAGATTATTTAAAATTAGAAATCTCTAGATATAGTAAAGAATATATAGAGTTTCCTTAGATTTTATAATTTCTATTAATAATTTATATAGAATTACAGTAATTTTTAAAATCTCTATATTAGTTAACTTAAAAGAATATTATTTAAGAATAGAATAAAAATTATAAAACTATATTCTAATAGATAAAAACTACTTTCTTAGTTATGTCAATCTTATAATATTATAATTCAATTCTTTCTACTTAATTAAAAATAGATACTTCTAATAATATTATTAGAATAATTATAACTTAATATAATAGAAATAATGATTTTTAATATCTAATAATATTTTTATTAAAGACTATATAATTAATTAAATAAATTATAAAATTTACAATAAACAATTATTAGCTATTATATAAATATTTTAATAGATTAAATTCTTTTCTCAATTCTATTTTATTATTAAATATTAATCAAAAAAAAGAGTATAATTATAAATATACTATTTCAGAAAGATATCTTATATACTAATAATAGTAGATAAACTATTATACTCTTTCAAAATTAATTTAAGAATCTAAATAAAGAATAAATCTCTAAATAGTAAAGAATTATTATACTTATTTTTTTTAATAGATAGTAATAATAAAAATTTATTAATAATAAAAATTTTAAGTAATATTGATTAAGTTTCATAAATAAATAGAGAAGATTTACTACTCTAGAAATATTATAAATTAATAAGATTTAATAATCCTATATAAACTATATAAAATAGAATCTTTCTATACTATAATAAATTAGAAATACTTAATTTAAATAATCTTCAAGTAAGGGTTCTTAATAAAATATACCGATAATTTATAGTAGCTTATTTTAGTATTAGAAAATTAGAAAGATTAGTTTCTATTTAATATTATTAATATAGATAGATTATAGATATAACTTAATATATTAATAACTATTTAATCTATAAATAAATAAAGATATAATAAGCTTAGACTCTTAGACTATTATATTTTATTAAGATTCTAAATTAGTTATAGGAATATTTTATAATATACTTTTAATTATTCCTAAAGCATAAGGATAGATTTAATATAATTTTTATAATTATATATAAACTAATAAAATAGCTAATCTCTATTTTTTATTATAAAAAAATAAATATAGAAAAGATAATTTAACTATTTATTGATAATATTATTAAAATTATGAATATCTTTATTTTAATTATTTTAGATTATAGAGAGTAGTTTATTTTGAAATTCTAAATTAAATTATATTAAATCCTAGAGATTAAGAGAAAACTTTCTACAATATATTATTTATAAATAAATAATTAGAGTAAGATTATAAATTAATATATAGTTTAGTAATTTAGATCTTATATTAAATATTATTAAAAAGACTAATTAGATTATTTAGCTATAATAGATTTCATAGCTGCAATCCTTTTATAAAAAATAAGAGAAAACTTTTTATTTTATATAAAAAAAAGCTATAATCTACTAATAATATTTGATTAGAGAGACTATAGAATCTTAAGAGATAATACTAAAAAAACCTCTAATATAGTTTTCCGTTTATATAATATCTAGAAAGATATAAAAGAGTAAATAATAAGGGTATAAAAATATTAAATTTAGTAAATAAATTAATATTATTAAGAGATTAATTTTACTATTAGAGATCTAGTTCTTACTATAGAAAAAGATTAGTTAGAAAATAGATCTAATAAAAAACTCTTAAATATTATTAATAGATTTTATAAGATTTCAAATGAAGAAGACTATTTATTTAAATTAAAATTACCTTCTTTAATAAAGATATACTCTATATTTTCTCTTTGCAGCTATTTCTATTTTAAGCTTCATTTTCAAATATAAATTCTCTTCTTTCTTATATTTAATATTAAAACTTCAATTCTTTAGATATCTAACTATCTTAGAAATCTCAAAATCTTATAAAGTCCTTATAGTATATTAATATTTTTCTAATTTCTTCCTCAATATTACTTAATTAGAGTTATCTTTATTATTTAACTGATTACTTTTTATAAAACTATACTAGTTTAAAAGCTATATTAAAGAAGAAAAATATTTTACAAATTATATAATAATTTAGTTATAATTTTAAAAAATAAACTGTAAGTCTAGATTAGATTATTTAATCTATATATTCTAAAGTTGTTTATTCATTAAAATATTGTAGATTTAGTCTAATATATTAGATTATATTTTATATTTATCTATCTTATAAAAATCAAAAGAGAAGATAAAGAAACTTTCTTATTTTAAAAACTTTTATAAAAGAAGAAAGCTATAAAATTAAAAGGTTTACTAATCCTATAGTAAATATAATCTTTATAAGTATTAATAATTAGAGTTTTTAGTTATAAAAAATATTTAAGATTTAGTATATTATATAACTAATAAATAAATAATAAATTAAAAATATATCCACACTACTATTAATAAATATAGTAAAAGATAAAGATTTATAGAAAGATTAAAAAATTATATAAAGGGCTAAAAAATCGATAAAAAAAAGCCTTAAAATATAACTATAGTAATTTATAATTTATCTATTAAAAAGTCTAGAATAAATTATAGATCTAGACTAATGATTCTAAAAATATAAAGCTTATTATACTGATAAAAAAATATAAATATTAAAAATAGTATAGTCAATAAAAAAGTTTAAAATATTAGCTAATAAATATAGAGATTTAAAACTTTTAAACTATATTTAGATTTAAAGTCAAAAGTACAATATATCTTTTATATTCTTTCATAAGCTAAAGTCTAGTCTATTTTCTATTTCTTATTCAAATAAAATATGTGATTAATTAGCTTTAATTATTAAGACTTTTTATAATTAATATTAAGCTATTCACTTAATCTATCTTAAAAAATTATTATTTAAAAGAAAAAGAAACTATTTCTTCTCGGTAATAAATATTAACTATTTAAATTCTAATATAATTTTATATATCTATTTTAAAATATATCTCTAATAGTCTCTAAATCTCTACTAATATATATATAATAATTTTCTAAAATCATGATATTATAACTTATATTATAGAGAGATCTTTATTAAATTTTTAGAAGTCTTAAAGATTAAATATTACTTCTTAATTTAAGATATCTATCTTTTATCTATTATTCACTTTACTTTATAAATACTATATAATAATATTTATTAGTAATAAAAATCATCTCTAAGTCAAAAAACCTTAATCTATTTAAGATTATAAATTTAATATATTTACTCTAGAGATTTATTGTAATTTCCTTAAGATTCTAGATAATCTAATATATTATTATTAGTCTATTCATACATAAAGTTATATCTAAATATTTAAATATTTACTAATTATTTATAAAACTAATATACTATTTATTAAAATATCTTAAAAATGATTATCTCCTTAAATCCCCTTTTAATTAATATTTAATTAATTATAATTCTAATAAAAAGTTTTTTAATGATTCTACTAATAAAGTCTCTTTTAGAATTAGAGATATTATAAAAATAATAACTTACTATAAATATACTTATAATAATTCTTTATAAATAAAATACCACATGATTACTAAGGAATTTATTTATACTATTAAACTACTAAAATAAAATAAATATCCTTATATTAAAAAGATACTAAAAAATCCCTATTTAGTATTAAAAAAACCCAGAAATAGCTACGTCTAAATAATAGTCTCTAGATATTATACATAAAGAATCTAATTATATAAAGAAAAAGTATATATTTATTTATAGATTAATTTTTCTTTATATATACTAATATTTTATTTCAATAAAGTATTTTAAATTATTAATTTATATTATTTATAAATTTAGTAACTATAGTATTATTATATTTAATAAATTAAAATAAATTACTAAAGATATTAAATAAGAATTACTCAATCTAAAGTATACTAAAATAATCTATAAAATCTATAAAATTCGAAAGATATCAAAATAAGTTAAAAGAAATAAATATAATAAATATGATATTCTTATATTAAACACATTTCATTTAATTAAAACTCTTTAAATAAAAATATAATTATTAATATTATAAATATTTATTTTTTTAAAGATAACGAAGATAAATTTATTAATATAGTCTTTCCTTTTATTAAAAATTTCAAATACTCTATATAAGAACTAATAGTATTGAAATCTATTAAATAAAATTATTCTTCACTAATTATATTAATTAATAATCCATCTTTAGTTTTTAATACATAATCTACTAAATAATCTCAATAGTTATACTTTATAGCCTTAATATATTAATCTACCATTACATAATCTATGCTCAACACAAACTCAAAAATAATCAATATATAGTATAGTATAAGAAATACTTCCATAATATCTATTAATCTTAATCTATACATTAAACTTGTATATCTCTATAGCTCTAAGATTAAAACAAATATTTACTAAGATATCACTAACTCAACAATCTATAGCACATCAATTAGTATTTATAAACTTTCCTTTTCCTAAATAAATTACTAAAATAGTATAGTCTTAAAGAACTTATATAATATAGCTTACTATCACTACCAAAGCTCTATAAATACTATGATTGATAATATTAACACTTTTATAGAGTATATAATAAACTATTCAGAAGAACTATTACCTGAAGATAAATAATATATGAAACTAAAATCATTAGATATGAAAAAAAATAAAATATACAGATATTTAAAAATGTATAAAATTAAAGGGTTTATAAATATAATTTTCTTGTTTATTTATCTTTTCTATATATATACTTATATAAATATTTATATATTTATAATAAATGGTTTAATCCTATATCTTATTTTTTAAAAAAAAATCTATTAATACTACTTCAATATAAATATTTTATTATCTAAAATAGCTTTATAAATAACTACTAGCTTATTTTTATCTAATCACTATAAAACTTTAATTATTTAATCTAATACAAAAACACAAAGATAATAATAGTATAAATTAAATTAACTTATTATAATAAGTAATATCCATCAAAAATAGAAATTACTAACTTTGTTATATTCTTAATTTCCTCTAATAAAATTAGTATAAATTCTAAGATATAATAATCTTTATACTTAAAATCTAAAAAAGAAACCGGCTTTTTTATCTATAGAAAAAAATATACAAATATATATAGACAACTTTTATGATATAGAGTAAAAAAGAAAATATAGTAAATTTACTAAAATAGTATATTAAATTTAAACCAATAAATCATAATTTTTTAGAAAAATCTATAAAACTATAGACAGTATAGATTTTCTCTTTTATTAAGATCTTGTTATTATTCTCTCTCTTAAAAATTACTTAATTTAAAGTATTAAGTTTATATATTTATTTTATAATATAATATCTATATCTCGAGACCTTTTAAATATTAACAAAACTAAAATAGCTTTCAAACTCTACTCTTTAAGTTTACTAAAAGAAATAATACAAAAGATTTACTCTATTATATAACAACTTTAACTAAACGAAATTCTTTTTATAAAAATATCAATTAAAATAAAAATAGAAATTCTTATTAAAGGTTTTTCTATCTAGAAAAAGAATAATAAAGAACTAATAGAGCTTAATATACTTAGACCGAAAATATTTAAATTTATAGTTGTTTAAGTAATTTATACTTTAGTATACCGAAAGTATTAGATATAAAAACTAAATAAAAATTAGATTAAACAGGAAATAAAAATATATATATATATAGATTATCATTAATATTTAATATTCAAATTTAGAAACTAATAATTACTCTATATAATAAAGAATGTTAATATAACTAACTTTAAGAAACTATATAGTTTTAGTTTCCTTACTAAAAGATAATTAATAAATAAACAATACTAAGGCTAATAAAAGAATGATTCTTTTACCAAACTTAATCTTAAATGTCCAGAATTTTTATTCTTATCAAAAATCACTAAAATATTATAATCCTTTAAATATCCGAGATAACCAAAAAAAGTTAATATTGACTAAACACCACATACATAACTACCCAAAAATATATACTCTAATCCTTATACTTATAACTATTCCTCCTCTCTTAAGACTAAAAAAAACTATCAAAAAATAGTTTATAAATATAGAATCTATAGACGTAAACTTATACTATATAAAACAAAATTGACTATATTTAAGTAGTTATTATTATATCTATTTATACAATAACTAGAATAAGATTAATTTCTAAAAACCTTAAAAAATATTCTATCTAAGTAAATAAATTAAAAAGGAAACTGTTTATAGTAATTATTAAATTATAATATATTAATATAGTTATATAGTTTAAATAGTCTTATATAGCTAATTCAGAAATTTAGATAACTAAGTAGATATAAAATAGCATAAATCTCTAAAAAAGCAAATTATATAGAATCTAGATTTATTTAAAGCTAATAATAGGAGATATATATTTTTAAAAGAAATATATATCTCTATAATTATTATTTTAATATATAAAGAATAAATTTTAAACCGAAAAGCTTAAGATTTATATTCTATCTACTAACTATAATATATAATTTAATAAATAATTCTACACTATATTTAATATCTTTATATTATTAATAATATATTTAAAATTCTCAAAAATGTACCGAAAAATACTTTAATTTATATAAATTAACTATCTAGAGTAAGACTATAGTCTACTTAATAGAACTACCAGACTCCTTCTATAAGATTAGCATATAACCTTAACTATATATAATCTAATTTAGAATATTTAACTATTATTTCTATAAAGAATTAAAATTACAAATATAATTAAGTAAACCATTAAATATAAATCTTTATAACAATAAAATACTCTCTTATAATAAAAATCTAAAATATACTTTACTATACAACTTAATAAATAATAAACTAAAAAGAAAAATTATTGAAGTTCTATCTATTAACTATAAAAAATATATTAAATATAATAAACTTATAAATTTTAACTAAATCTAAAAAAAAAAGATAGTAATAGAATAGTTTAACTATAAAGAAATCTAAAAATATTATGGTATAAGAAAAGCAATAGAAAACTTCAAATTAACTTAATAATAGATACATTATATTATTTATATTGTTAATATATTAATTTAAATTTATAAAAAAGCTATTCTATAAATTTACTTAGCAAAAATATAAATAAAGGAATTATATAAAATTAGTCTCTCCACCCCAAGATATTATATATAAGTAAATAAAAAGAAACTCTACTTAACAAAATAGAAAATATAGAGTATATATTCTAAATTATATTATTTTAAAATAAAAAACCAGAGCTTTTTATTTTCTATAATGATTCTTGACTAAATATTATATTTAGTTTTTGATAGAATACTCTAAAACTTAATATTAGTATAAATATATAAGAATTATAAAGTATAAATTGTAAATTATACTAGTCTGAGATATAAAATAGATTCTAACTATTCTAAGACTACTCAAAATAATTACTTATTTTCTTTTTTTTTTCTTATTAAATATTTAAATTTTATAATAATATACAATAATTTAATTTAATATTTATAGAAGAATATCTACACTAAATAATAATAGTCTTTTCTCTCTTTTATAAATATTTAGATTTCCTTCTTAAATTCTTAAATCTTTTTAATCTAAAAAATATCTATAATTATATTCTTACTTACTTAATTAATCTATTATGGCAATAAGAAAATATATTTTTTTTATATTATATACAAAGATCTAATTAATTGACTAAAACCTTAGCTATAAGATTAAATTAATATATATATATATATATATTGATATACTTATAAATATATTAATAATATTCTAATTTTTAATAAATCTAGATAAAATTAACTATGTATAAAAAAACCTAACTCTTAATATTAATTTTCTATACTACTATTTCTTAAAATACTACTTTCTTTTCAATCATTAGAATACTCTAATATAAGAAATAATTGAAAAGTTTATTAATATAACCCACTTTAAGATTAAACTATCTAATAAGTTATAGATTATTTAATATAAAGACCATACTCTCTGCTAAGTTATATTAACCTCTAATATATATTAATCCTCTATGCATACTTTCTATATATAAATAACTGAATTTAGCTACGGAAAAAAGGATTAAAACTTAGTGAATACTAATTAATAAATTATTCCTAAATTTTAATAATTAATTCTTATTATATTACTAATTTAAATTAATATTTATCTAAAGGAATAATTAAAAGGATTATATTAAATAAACTAGATTTTAATAAATAAATTATATAATAAAAATGAAAAATAGGATAGTAAAAATTAGAATATTAATAATAAAGATTATAATCTATATTAGCTTAAATATACATAGTTTATAAATCTAGATTCAAAATATATTAGTAAATAAAATATAATAGATATTTACTTTAATTAACTCTATTTAGAAAATCTATCAGAATAATATAATACTAATTAATTCAATAAACTATATCTTCTAGAAGATTTAGTAGATTTTTATAAAGAAACAAGATTACTAAAATAATATATTATTAATTTTATTTCTATAAATATATACTCTAGAATATAACTATTTAATTATATCATTTACCTTTTAATTATCTCTATTTTTATTTCATTTTAATTATTTCTTAAAATAATAACCAAGAATTAAATCTTTTACTTCTTTTATTAACTTTCTTAATATATATCCTCCAGTATACTTAGATTATAGTAAAAAATCTTCTAAAATTATAATCTAAAAATTAGTTTATTATCTTTAACTATAGCTATTACTTATCTCTTTTTAATATAAATAATTGTTTAAATACTTGATAAAACTATTGATCTCTATTAGTATATAGTATAATCTTTTAAAATCATTTTATTATATAATAAATACAATAGTTATAATATAATTAAAATAACAAGCCTCTTTAATTAAATAACTAAAAAAAATCTATACTCTAATTATATTTCTAATAATATTTATATAAAAGTTAATAGAAAATATAAAAGGGTTAATTTAGTAATATTATATTAATGAATAAATAATAAATATAATTTAATAAAAGACTTATATATATTTAAAATAAAAAGTTTAAGGACTTTAGTTAACTACTTAGTATCGATTAAATAATAGAAATAAAGATAATTAGTTTATCTATAATTAATAATATTATAAAGAATAATTATTATATAATAATATATTAAAATACTAAATCTAAAAAAATAAAACTAACTCAAATAGATAATTCATAAATCTATTATTTATATTATAGAATTAATTAATATTATTATTTATGTATATATTTTACTAAAGATAACTATTATTTTCTAAACTTTATACTTTAATAAACCTATAAAGAATCTTAACTCTTTTCTTTAAACTTTTAACTAAAATATTTAATTATCTCTAACTATGTAAAGTTTCCTCTCCAAGATTTATAAATAAATAAATCTCTTTCTTATACTATAGTAATCCTTTTCTTAGAATAAATCCTATATTAATTATTTAAGCATTTATACTTATATACTAAAATCTAGATATTAAAACTATATCCTTTTTGAAAGATATATAAATAAAATAAAATAAAATACCCTAAAATAACTAAGATAAAAACTATAATCTTTTTTTAAACCAGAAGAATAAAAAATTAAACACAAAATACTAAAAATAATATATTTTTATAATTAAATTCTAGAATAAACTATCTAATCCTTCTTTTAGAATAATTCTAAATAATAACTAATACTTAGTATATTGTATATAAAAAAAATACTAGAAAAAAGGATAGAACTATAATTAGAATAGAATTAAAAGAAATAAAAATAAAAAAATCAAAGTAGATTTAAAGTATTAAAATACTATTTAAATAAAATAATTAGTATTCTTTTTATTTATAAAATCAATCTTATAAAAAGATAAAACTCTCATATCACTAAATATATTCCTATTATATTGAATAATCTAATCCTAAATACCTCTAAAAAAATATAGCTATAGAGTTCCTAATCTTACTACTAATAATACTACTTCGATAAAACAACATCATACTATCTTCATAAATCAAATTCCTTATCTAATTCATTATAAATACAAGATTTTTACTATTAGCTTAAGTTAGTTAAATTATTAAAAATAATCTAACTTATTATAGTAAGACTAATAAGACTAACTATAATAATAATAAACTACTACTAAATTTATAAACAAATAAGTGTAAATAAATCTATAATACTAGAGACTATATAATATAATATTAGTAATAACTATACTGAAAAATAAATCTAGTAGTAAGGATATCCAAAATACCTCTATAAACACAAGAAATATAGATAAAGCAAAGAAATAACTTTCGACAAAAGCTTAAAAAAAATAGTATTTGAAGTTGCTCTGTACTATAGTCAACCACATTACTTAATTAAAAACTAATAGATAGAGTATACACTTATAGAAGAAAGCTAAAAATAGATTATATCAGTGCTCTAACTCTTAATTGACTAATCGTATCGCAATCGATAAGAGTAAGGACGGGGCTAAACAGCGGTAGTTCAAGCGGTATATCCGATGAAGTCCGATATACGAGGTTATTTCGGGACGTAAGATGAGGGCTTATGAGTGCTAATGTACCCAGGTTGATAGGGGTGAAAGGAAAAAGGGGTCGAGAAGGTGGGAAGCAGAAGAGAAGGTGTGTTAACGAGTCGAGGGAGGGCGAGTGGTGTTTTATAGATAAGCCGGCCGAGGGCTAGACTTGTAAAAGCGGTCACTGCGGCGCTAGCCCGATCGGAGCACCTCAGCGGGCCGCCAGGCCGGAAGGGGCAGGGGGAGAGCGCAGTCAGGCAGGCCGTCGAGACGGGCGGAACAACAGGCAAATGTGCGCTGTTTCCCCGCGACCTGCTTGCCGTCCTGTAGTATACCGTTCTTTTTTTTTAAAATTAATCTATAATAATTGAAAAGTTCATAACTCTATTTCTTTTTGCTCAAAAAGGTTTTAGAATAGAATCTATGAAAGCCTTTATCTCGATTTACTGATAGATCAATAATAGTTCTAAAAGTCTATATATCATATCCTATTAAATAATATTCTTATTATATACTCTTTATTATAAATCTTATAATTTATTTTTATAAACTATAGAATTTTTTAAAAAAAGATTATATTATTAAAATTTCTAAAAGTCTATAAAAAATTAGAACCTTTTGATTATTATTATTATTCAATTTTTTTATATTAATAATAAATTTCAAATATTTTATTTAGAGGACTGAAAATTTAAATTTTTTTAATAAAAGTTATAATTCTATAATTTAAGAATATTCTAGAACTTTTAAACATATTTAAATATTCTTTTAATATCTGGTTATAAATTAAAGTATTATTAATAAAGATTATAATATATCTATTTCTTTGATCTTACAAAATTAAATCTTCTATTTTTTTAAAAGATTACTAAACTATTAACTAAACTAAAGAATATTATTATAGACTACAAGATCTAGATTAGATACTTACTTAGAGGAAGTTGAGAAAGTATGGTTATATTTCATGATAAATAAATGAAAAGAAAGAAAGAAAGATCATAGATAGAGAAGGATTCTAAAGATATAATAAACAAGACCCACTATTATATAACTAATACCCTATAATATGATATGATGTAACATGAGATTATGATATATTCTCCTATTAAAATTCAATCTAATCTCTTAGATTTTCTATCCAGCTTATAAAACAATAATTCTAGCATTAATTTTATTACTATTAATATTATTATTCTAAAATATCCTGATAGCATTAAGCTCTATTATATTACTTATCTCTATAGATCTATACTTATTAAATTTATAACTAATAATAGAATAATAGTTTATTAATTAGTAAATAATAAATAAGCATTTAGAGTAGATATAAAGAAGATTTAATTGTTAGAAAAAAATATCTTTTATAGAATACAAAGACTTTTATGTTATTTAATCAAATTTGTTCTTTTACTTTATGTAGCAGCTATTTGAATTTAGTAATATAAATAGATAGGGAATTATTACTTTACTTAATAGATAGAAGTTAATCCTTAATATTATAAGATATAAGTTGATTAAAAATTAGTAAAGATAGATATAAAATATTTCTAAATGTTCTTTATATATAGCTTAGAAGTCTTGATTTTATTATTATTTTCTCTCTATAAATATTGTATCTATTTTATATATTAATTAGGAATAGTTTAATATTTCCATTAATAAAGTATCAATTCAAAGAGTTAGGCTTTTTATATATTTTTAGATATTTACGTTTGAAGAAAATAGTATCATTAAAATAAATAAAGTAAATGATTAATCTTTCTGTTACAGATTTAATATAAATAAAGTGATTATTTAAGTTAAAGTATTATTACACTTACCTAAGGGGATAGAATTCCATTTTTTAGGTAAACAAATAACTAATAATACATTAGTAGCATCAATAGTATATTTCTATTAGTGATTTAATATTTATATTCTTATTCAATTATTATATTTAATACAGTTAGAATATTATTAATAAGTATCATACACTGTAAAATTATATAGCTAATATATTATAATACCTCTATAACCTGTCTATTAATAACCTTTCTAGAAAATTACTGTTTATCATTAATTATAGATTATTTATTTTTGTACTATTTTAGATTTTTATAAACTGACTAATACTTCTGTTACTTTTTTTTATTTCGTGATTATTTGATTTTATAATTATACTATTCATTTATACAATACTATTTTTAGTATAACATTTTTAATTTTCTTTTTTTTAATTTTACTATTTAAAGACTATTTAGGAATAAAGATTCTTTCATTAGATTATTATAATATGATTCTAGTATTTTTTATTAAATATCTTCTCTTTTAAATGTATAGTTTCATTTCTAGAGATATAGATAATTCTTCAATAATATTGACTAATCTTTTAACTCTTTAGATAGATTTAACATAATTATAATTTAACTTTGAATCTTATAATTTTTATTCTATAACTATAATATCTATTTTATTACATCTTGAGTATTCTATATTTTAATAAATTAGATATTTATTTTAGTTTTATTTCTAAATTAGAGAATAGTCATAATCCCTTATAAAAACCTTTTTATTTATTCTATAAATCTTCAAAATTTCTATTTTAAGAATCATTCTTTTTATACATTAAAGATCCCTTAAAGAAGTTTTTTTTTTAATAATCTAGATTTAAATTGATCATTTTATAATTATTTAGATTATAATCTTAGTAACTTTGGTTTTTTTTTTTTTTTTATTTCTTTAATATGCAAATAATTTTTTGTAATATTAATGATTCTTTATTTAAAGATATTATTTTTTTTATATTTAAGATTTATAATATACTAGTAATAAGATTTAACTTTTGAGGTTTATTATGAATAATAAAATTCAACAGTGTTGTTTAGTTCTTATTAAACTTCAAAGATGAAAATACAATAAAGCACTATTAACTGTTTTAGTTGAGTTAAAATATTATACTTTTTATATCTTTTTTTTAAAATTATTATATTTAATATATGAATGATTTCTTTCACTATAATAAATAAAAAAAAGGCTTATTTGATGAAAACTTATTATAATAATGACAAATTTCTTTTTTATATTTTATTGAAAATTACTTAACTATACTTCTACCTATTTTTACTTTCTTTAAATATAACTATAAAAGATAAATTATCTTTAAGCACTCTTCAATAAAGTAATAACAAAAATTCTGAATTTTAGAAATACGTAAATATTACATTAGAATCTGAACTCTTTCTAATTTTAATTACCTTAATTTAACCTTTTTCTACATAATTATCTATATAAGCTACTTTATTATTGATAATAAGCTCTAAGAATTCAATTTTTTTCAGTAAAATATATATTTTATACCTTTAATAAAGAGCTTTATTTTGTAGAATTTATAATTGACTATAAAAATTAGAATGCTATCAGAATATCAAATGATCTAAAGGATATAATTATATATTTAGAATAGCTATATTAAATATAGAATACCTTTTTCTATTCATTATTGTTTCATATATAAATCTAATAGTATAGATTGTTAATGTTAATCTTATTAAAATAATTTAAATCTACTAAATAATTGAAGTTTCGAAGACAAAAAATAAAGAATACTAATTCTTTATTGATATATACTTAAATCTTCAGTAATCCAAGTATAAATATATGCTTCTATCTTTTTTAGAGATATATAGAATGGAAATACTAACAAGGCTTTTCAATAGATAGATTTTATCTTTTTAATATTATATATAATATGTATTACGAGTTCTCTTTTAGCTTATTTTATAAAAAGAGATATATGAAATTGTAAGATATAATTTTCTCTTTTTTGAAATTAACTATATAACTAATTATCATATTTCGTAATAAAGTCTTCATCTTTTTCTAATTAAGTTTATTATAGTAGTTAGATAATCTGATACAGATTTCCTCGAAATTCTAGGTGATTGATTTATTATTTTTATATCATTCTAAAATTTAAAACCTTTTACTGCAAGTTATTATTAGTTTTTACCAAAATATAATACTATATTAAATTTATTAAAGATATTTTAGACTAGAAATATAGGAGTTTCAGTAATATTTATATTTTAATCAATTATAATACAAGATCTTTTAATTATCTTTGTAGTATTTTATATATTAGTAAAAACTATATATATTTAATAAACTCCATGAATTTATAGTCTTTAAAGACTATTTCCTGAAATAGAGATAAAATGAAAAAATCTTTTCATAAACTTTATTCAATTATAGTATTTTTATTTATAATATTAGTCTTCATACTAATATCAAGATTTACGTTTTTTTTGATATCCTTTAATCTACAAATCTTAATGAAGCTATAACAATATATTGTACTCTTCATTTATGGTTTTTTTTAAACATATAAGTCATAACATTAAACCTAGTTTTTAGTACTTTTTTATTATTCATTATACATTTAAAAATAAATAGTATACAGTTATAAACTAGTTCATTTTGCTATGGTAATAATATTTAAATATTACTCTTAGATTATAATTACTCCAATTTAATTATAGTCTACTATTATAGACTTTTTAATTTTTATCAATTAATAATAGATACTATTCTATTACTTTAATTGAGTACTAGAATATCCCTGAAAAATTATCATTTTTTATCTTTATATCATAATATCCTATTCTTTTTTTAATTTTAACATTATAAATATTTTCTAATATATTAATATCTATTCTTCGAATAATTATCAGTTATAGTTAATTTTTAGATAACTTAACATATCAACATACTATTTTATTTAGAACATAATGTTTAATTTAAAAAAGATTATTTCTATTTTCCTTTTTTTATTAACAAAATAGTTTAGATTAAAGGTACAAAAGTTTTTCTAATCTTATAACAAAGATATCTATTTTTGTATACTTATTTCTTAGTAAATAACTAAATGCGATTCACTTTTAATATTATTATATAATCATCTAGCTCAAAATTATTAATACAAAATCTAATAATAATTTTAAGTTTATTCTATAAAAGATTATAAAATTTCTGATCTCTTTATTAAATATCTAGAGTAACTCTAGCTTTCGATGAATATATAAAAGCTCTTAAATAAGACTTTTATTCAACAGAGAAAAAGCTTAGATTTAAATTGAATTAAAAAAATCCCGAAAAAGACTACTTTGATTTTCTAATTTAATAAAAGACGAAAACAGGTATGAATTAAGTGATACTATAGAATTAAAGTCTATCTAACTTGAGATCAAGATTGATTCTCAAAAATTAGTTAGAAAAAGAAATAGACCCTTTTTATGTAATCATATCTAACTAAGTCATCTAATATTATATAGCTTTTTGTAATCTAGCCTTTATGATATAGGATTATATATAGTATTATTATCTACTGAGTATATAGATTATCCTCTATATAAAAGATGATAAATAGTAATAGGATTTAATCAAAAAATATTTTTATACTAGTATTTACTAGTATGTTCACCTCATCAGCCCAGATTTAAGTAAGAAGTCACTAACCCTAATTAAAACCCTTAATTACTACTAGCTATTACTAGTTATAATGAATAAACTCAACCCTATAAGCTTACTGGTTATAAAGTTATCATATAAAATCTAAAAATTCTAATCTATTTAATGATTCATAATAAGTTATAGATATTATTAGTTCTAATAATTAATAGTAATTTACATTATTACTATTGAGTAATATATTAGCTATATAATACCAAGCTTTGCATAGTGAGCTAGTAACTATAGATAGATATAATAGTGGATATAATTATAGTACATATACATACATTTATTTATTTATATATATATATATATATATATTGGTATAAAAACATAGAAGGTATTAATTAATTTAGTAATATTAAAATAAGACAAAAGACTATTATAAAGATAAAGACAAAAGACTATTATAAAGATAAAGATAAAAAACTGGAGATAGTTAAGTAGCATTATTGAAATCTTATATTTTTACTTTTATAAAGAATATAAAGTATGATCTATATATGTAATAAATAATAACACTATTTCAAGCTCAATATTATTCGGGCTAGATTATAGAAAGCTATATAACATTAGATAACTTAATTAGATATGATTAAAAAGAAATCGACTCTACTTCTAACTGGTTTTTAAGCATTAATCTTAAACTAATATTAGATTAATAAACCCCCACTAAGTTAGACCCTAATCTGATTATTATTAAATCAAGATATGAAAATAACTCCTCTAAAAATAACTCTAGTATAATTTAGATTGAAGTCTTCTTCCTATTGAAAAAAAAAAGTCTTATCCTACAGATTTTATATATTTATCGGAAATTAGAATTACTCTAGATATTTAATAAAAAGACTATAGAATATTTTAGTTTTTAACAAAATCTTTTCCCAATTTACTACTAAATCTGCTATAAAAAATTTCTAATTATACTACTATATATTAATACTAAAGATTAATTATGTTCAATTATTTACTAAAGGATTTAATATATAAAAATGAATAATCTAGTTATAGGATTAAAAAAAAAACTTTTATAACTTTAATCTACATTATTTTAGTAATAATAATTTAAAAAAAAAAAACTCTATAATCTCTATAATATTAAAGTTCAAATAATAACAATAGAATATCATAATATTATAGAGGCTCAGAGGTTTAAATATAATATTTATCAACTAGGTAAGAGATAGATAAGGAGGAGGAACGCTTTGTATTGCTTTTATGTACTAAGTCTGATTCTTGCCGAATCGTTAGAGGTCCTACAGTATAGAAAGCTCATAAACTAATTGAGTTACCTAATAGATTATATAATGTTATCTAGAACCTTCTTAATACTAGACAGATATCTTCTCTGCTATAATTTTCTTGTTTTTTTTATATTTTCTATACATGAAGGTCTTCATTTATATTGGTAGGCTTCTAAATTTATATATCTATGGGTTAAAGAATATTCGACTAGTACTTTGTTTAATAGCTTCTTATTATCGCTCCAACATTTAATTAGCTGCTTTATTAGAGTAAAATATAAGGTTTTGATAATTCTGCTTAACTATCGCTAATTGATTACTTTCATTTTCGCAATAACCTTTTGTTTTAATCCAACACTACTAAATCACTATGAGTATCTTCTATATTTTTATACTAATAAATACATATATATATGTTATAGGTATATCGATTATCACGTACATCTATAGTTACTAATTAATTATATAAGGCTTGGTATTATATAACTATAATAATACTTAATAGCGGTAGTATAAAATACTGTTAGTTAGTATAACTAGTGATATTTATCATTTATTATAGATTATTAAATTGATTGGTACTTTTTAGATTCCATAGAATAATTATGTTTCTCTAACATTCTCCTATCTAATTTGAAATACTATTATACGAGCTATAGTAAATAATATTTTTATAGAGCATACAGTTATCTTTTAGTATACATATAAATTTTATTATTTTATTTTTGAGATTGGTAGTATGAAGAATTATTATATAAACTAAATGTTAGTTTCATTAGTTAGTTAGTAGTATTTTAGAGCCTGTATATTAAATGTTTTTCTTTTTTTTTTTTTTTTTCAATTTGATAATACAAAATATATAGAGTTTGTTTATCTTTATCAATAATCTATACTAAATCTATTCTCTTCCTTTTCATTTGGTATTTTGATTAAATATAGATAAATTATGTTTTAGAGAATATTATATTAATAGTGATAACTATTTAGTATATCATAAATCTTCATAGTTTAGATATAGTCAGTATTATAGAGTTTAGGAATAATCTATCTATTAGAAGCTGATTTAATATGGTAAGTACGTTGATATATAAAAATTATAGTATCTTGATTTAGGATCTAGAAATCTCTTTCTTAATTTGCTTATGAATAGTATAAGAAAAATAGGGTCAAGGTTCAGAATCTTTGAATTCTTTGTTTCTATAGTAATATTATCTGATTTAGTATTTTAATTTGTTAGAGTCTTCTAATATTTTTATTTAAATACTTTTATACTAATTTTCTAATTATTAGTTAATATTGTATCAATATAATTAAAAAAATAAATTTTTTCAAATATTCTTCTTTCTTGTCATTATAATTTTAACTTTCTTGAATATTCAGAGAGATCTTAAGTATTAGCATTTATTTACAACAAAAGAGATGAAAGATAATAATTAGTCTTCTATTTATTATTAATTCTAAAATAACTTGTTAATATTTCTTTAGACTATTTTTATAGAAACAGAAATTAGCCAGATAACTATAATTCTTATTTGATTTTTTTAGTTAATATAGAAGACTTCTCTATAATATATGGTCTAATGTACTAAATATTTTAGAATCTAAATTTGATATTTAGATGATTCTTAGACAAATTAGAATTCTATTAATTATCTATTCTTCTTCTTTTAATTGAAATTTGAAAGATTTTAGAATCAGAAAATACATTTTTAAACTATCTTCTTTTTAAACATGTTCCGATATATTTAAAAAAGTTTTATTCAAAAAACTCGTAGTTTTTTTTAAAAATATACTATAATTTTAAAGATATTGACTATAGTCTTTTCGGAAGTTTATTGATTATATTCTAAAAACTATCTATATCATTCTATTTAAGAACTATAATATTTTATAAAATTCTTTTATTAACTTGAATCTTTTTAACTTTCTATTTATCATTATTTCTAAAATTTCATAATGATAATGATGATTCTTCGTGTTTTTTTTATTAAAATCATAGCAAAAAGATAATTAATATATTATGGATTATTTTTTAGGTAAAAGTAGACGATGTATTTATAAAATGATTATTACTAAAACTAAACAAATATCTAATAAATTTGAATGGTTTTTGTATGCTATCTTTTCTTAAATAAAGGTTTTGTTTTATCAAAAGAACTATCACATTTTTGTAGAGGAGATTTTGATATAATATTTATTATCGGGTTATATTTATTTTTATAATATCTATTTCTATAAGTTATATATATTCTTGTGGAGGACTTAGAGATTTTTAATATAATCTACTATAGTTAAAACCTTTTTTTAAGACACGCTACTTTTAAATATATATTTGTAACTTAAGATTATATCTAAATAAACTTTTAACTAGAGTTTTACTTGTCATTATAATAATACCATTATTCATCATAAATTAGACTATTATTAATAAGAAAGACTCCATCTTTTAATTTTTGTTAATAAAATATTAGAGGAGGTATTTGAAAATCTAGTTTATCTGTTTATTTTATTATTAGTTTGAGGATAGAATACAATTAAAAATCTCAGTTTAATCTAAGATATTATGTGAAGTTACTTCTAAGTTTAGGTGTTATTAATACCTTTTAGAGACAAAACTATTTCTAAAATAATATTTAGCTATTAATATTTAATAAGCTTTTGACAATATTAAGCTCTATACCTATATCCAAGTCTATATAGGTTTCAAATTTTCTATATAATATAATCAAAGTATAGACTTCGTTTATAGTTTTGATTTAGAGTAATAAGATTCATCTTTAGTTTTTTTTATTTTTTTTATCTAAAAACTGTTTATGGTTTTGTATTTAGATACATCAAAGATAAAATACCTTTATCTTTTAAGGAATCTTTAATGTTTTTATAATAATTTTATAGAGTTAAAAAATTCACCACAATTTTTGATTTATAATTCTCTGTCTAATTTATAGATATTGTGGTCTCTACAAACCCTATAGTTTTATTTCAATTTTTTTATTACCTTCAAATTTTAGTAGTTGAAACCGAAATTGGTATAGTTCCAAGAATATAGTTTGAAGAAATTATTATAACAGTTTTAGTTTCTATATTTTAAAATATTAGTGTACTTATTTTTAATAGATGATAGAATAATTATAATTTTAAGTAGATTTATTCAGGTTTTGAGAATCTTACTATAGATTTAGTAGTTAATTTAGCTTTTGACAGTTCTCAAATATTTTATGAATAAGTTTTATGTATGTATAGATCCCGAAATATACTTTGAATATATTTTAAACATATAGGGGTTTTGGCTTTTTTATTTTAGACTATTCTTTGGTATTTTTCTAAATAATTATTTTTGAAGATATAAGAATGATTTAGAAGTTTTTTTTTAATTTATGTTTTAAAAATGAACTATTTTTTTTAATAATTTAGAAAGTACTTAAGATATAGTTGTTAGTATTTTAATATTTTTAGTTTAGATAGTTAATAGTTGAGAGAATCTTTTTTATTCACATTATTTTTCTTTAGAATATTGTTAAATTGGTCCCAAAGATTTGTAAGCTATATATTTTAGTGATGTAATTTAGATTATTTCTTGAATCTTTTGATATCTTATTTTATTCTTTTCTTTCTGTTTATTATATTTATTTAATACTGATTAGGTATTATATTAATAGCATTTGTGAGCTAAAAGAGTCTTAGAATTTTCTTTGGGAAGAAGAAATGTTTTACTTGTTTTAAGTGTTTAGTTTATTTGATTTAATTATTAGTAGATTTTAAGTAATATCATATTTACAGAATATATTTTTTCTATAATAAGTTTTGGATTATTGGATTTATTATTTTTTAAAAGATTTGTTAATGTTATAGTAGGTATCGTACTAATAGAAAATACTATTTTTATTTCTTATTAAACTAGGTTATTCAAAATATTCAATCTAGTATTAATTTAATTTTTGATATATTTAAGATTTTAGATAGTGTTCTAAAGACTAAAGAAATATAGAGACTTTAGTGAAAAAAGACCATTTTCTTTTTTAAATAGTTAAAGATAAAGAATTAGAAACTAAAAAGGTTTCTAGATTTATATATGATATTTATTCACTAGATAAAGGATAGAATAGGAGAAATAGTATGTATTTCTTTTTTTGTGCTAAGATTGATTCTTATTAAATTGTTAAGGGTCTTAGGGTGTGCAAAGGCTAACTAATCTAGTTGACTAATAGATTATGTGATATTATCTAGAGCCCTTTTAATACTAGATAGATGTCTTATCTGTTGTAAATATAAAATTAGAAAATAACAAATATTTCAATACATTTTAGTATTGAATTAAAACAATAGAGTGGTATTTGTTATTAACAAATAACATTTAGAAAATCTATATCTTTTTAAAAAAATTTTTTCAATTTAGCTATAAAATAAAAAAATAAAAAAATAATAAGCAATTATATAATCCATTGAACTGAAGATCTATTTTTAATTTTAAGATTTCATCAAAATTAGACAAAAGAAATATAATGATAGATTATAATTAAGTCGTAGTAATTATGATTTAAAGATAAAATATAAATATTGAGAAAAACCTTACAATTCTATTCTAAAATATTTTTAATAAATTTAACATAGCATTATATTTTAATAAACATTAATAATTCTTTGAATTAAAAGATATAATTTTATAAAATAATACAAAAATAGAACTAATATCTTTATATCAATTAAAATATCTAAAGGAAGTTAGTTATTTAATAAAGATACTAAATCTTTAGTCTAAAATCTAAAAGAGTCTTCACCAAATTATTTAAATACTCTAATTTAATTAATTTAAAAAAGTTAAAAATTCTATTATGAAAAAAAATAACTGATTATATGATTAATTTTAAATAAAGAAAAACCATAATTTTTAGTTCTATTTATTTTCTTTTATAAATTATACCAAAGAAATTTTGGTATATTATAGATAATATTAAAAAAAAAAAAAAAAATCTATCTATTGAAAAGCTCTATGAGTATTTCTATTTAATTTATTTTTGAAAAGAAAAAAAACCTATGATTATATATCAATTATCAAAAACTAAACCTTTTATTGATCAAGAATTGATATCTTAGTTTTATTTTAGAAAATTTAGAGTATCTAACGGATTCAAAATATTTTACTAAAGCTAACATTAAGAATATATACTATTAGATTTATATATAAAACAATAATGGATACAAAATAGTATTCTATACTTGATATCTTTGTAATATTCTAAAAGTATATATATTTGACATTGAAAGAGTTTATAAATATGATTTCTTTCAGATATTTCAATAATATGCTAGTTTTTATAGAATAAAGTTTTATATTGAAAATATAAAATATATACTCTATTAAATAATGGTTAAATTTTGGGATTTATTATTAATAGTAAAAAGATTAATATAGATAAAACTTTAATTAAAACGATCTAAAATTAGAAATAGTTTAGATTCTAATATATATCCTAAGTATTTCTAGACTTTCATAACTTTTATTATTACTTTATTAAAGAGTATTTAAACGTAATTTTACCTTTTACAGATGTACTTAAAGAAATCTTAACTTATCCCAAATAATTAATCATATTCTATTATATTTTAATTTTAGAAATTCACCACAATTAAATGATAGTATTTAATCCTAGATTGAGAATTATTGATGAATATATATTCTTTTTAAGAATAGAGATACTATCTAGAGAGTTCTAAATATTTAATTAAAATATTATTAAATTATATAAATTTTAGAAACTTTATAATATAATACAAATTAAATACATAGTAATTATATTAATATATGTTTTAACCCTATTTAATTTTAATATTAAATAATAGATTTGAACAATCAAATCTTATCAACAGTTTATTATAAATTCTAGATATCAAAAAATTATCTTTAAATAAAAAATTACTAATATTACTAAAATAGAAATTCTAAAGATTTAAAGAATAAACAGGTTCTTGTAAGGGATTATAATTATTTTCTTATTTTAGAAATAAAACTAAAATAGCTATCTAAATTGTGAAATTATAGAATAATAAAGATATAATGACATAGATTTTAAAATTGTAGACTAAAGAGTATAAAACTTAAAGCCGAATTATAGTTAAACTAGATCTTTTTTAGAAGGTAAAAGATTATTTAAAATTAGCTAAAAACTATTTCCATTTCCAAAAGTAAATCTATTTTTTTTTTTATAAAAACAATATTGATAAAAAAATATTATAATTATATTATAATAATCCAATTATAGATTATTTTAATAAAGTCAAGACTAAAGAGTTACTAAAATTGATTATTATTATATTACATTATAGGATAATATAAAGAAATATGCTATTCTATATTAATATTATTGGAATATCTACATATCTAGATATAAATTTATATATGACTTAAAGTATTACTAATTCTAATGGAATCTTTTTTACATCAAATTATAGACTTTATTATAGAGTTTCTGAATGTAATATAAAATTTAAAGATTCTTAATATTATTCTAGTAGTTATAGATTAATTGATTAATTAGAATATATTTTTTCTAATATCTATAACTATAAACATAGTAGAGTTTATAGAATTATTTCATGATAAAATAAAACTATAACATAGACTTTCAAAAAGTATTATATTTAATTAAAGTTTGATCTTTATTAGTAGATCTTAATTTAGATAATATTTCTTTACTAAAAAAAGATATTAGTTTCAAATCTAAAGTTGAATAGAACAAACTAACTAAACATTAAAACACTATTTATATTTTTTTGATAATAAAAGTTGAATTTAATGATCTTTGTTAGTTTAAAATATCTAATTTATTTATAGTAACTCTCTAAATATCATAATTGAAAAACCCTTTGTAAGAGTTTATTAAATATAAATTTAACTTCTAACTCTATTTTAAAAATCATATAATCAGAAGAAAGATACTAATAGTTTATAATTATATTAAAAAACTAAAATATCTCTATAAAAACCTTCATCAAACTTAAAAATATCTAAAATACTAAAACATATTTATAAATAAACTTGAAGAATTATTTCTAAATTTTTCAAAAAATAAGATAAAATTATCGTCTTCTAACTAATTTTTCTCTTCTTTTTCTATCATTTATTTTATATTAAAATACATTATTTTAATAGATTGGAATCGCTCTAATTTATAAAAAGATTAGATTTATAAAATAAAGGGGGAAAGAAAAACTTAAGATAAAATATTTATAGAATAAAAAGATAAAAATTAGAAGATAAATAATTTAATTATATTATTATTATCCGAATATAAAAAAGAATCTAAGATTAAAGAATTTTTAAATAATCTAACTTTATTCTTTAAAAACCAAAGAATATTATTTTATCACCAAAACTAAGAATTAAATATACTTACAATAGATTAATTATAAATTATTTACTGAATATTTATAAAAAAGTAAAATATTAAGAATAAAATCTTTTTATTCTCTAATAAAACTCTATAAATTAAAGATATAAAAAAACTAATATTTTAAATAGAGAATCCTATTATAAGATCTAGATTTATGGATATCATGATGATTATATCTTCAATTTGAAATATTAAAATCTCTATAGACTACCATTTCATAATATCCTAGTAAAAAACTCAAATTACTTACAATTAATTTAAAAAATTTTTATAACATTCAGGAAATCTAATTCTAAATAGGATTGAAGAATCTTCTTAAAATATAAGAGAGGATATCTAAAAATATTTTAAATAATAAAAAATAGTCATTTTTTTACTTTGTAAATAGAACTTGATAATAGGTTGATACAATAACTTTAAATTAAGATTATATATCTATTAATTTATTTTTCTTTATAAATAACTTAATATAAAAAACTCATTACTTTAATTTAAGATTAATATATTCTGTTACTTTATCAGGCTAAATAAAAGCTTTATTTATAATACTATAAATCTTATATTACTATTAGATTTATTTAGTAATCTATATGAAATTGAAATCATCTTCTTTTATGTTTTCAATTTATTATTGCAATATTAATAAAAAAAATTTAATGTGGAAAAACTACATTGATTTTTTTATTAACTTTTTTATACTAATAAACGATCTGTATCTATAAATATTATCTCAAAATTAATAGTAATTAATATTAAAAACTTATTTTGATTTTACACAAATAATAAGTATAGGAAACAATAGCTAAAAAAAAAATATCTTTTGGAGAAACTAAAACTACTATTTAAATCAACTTTAAAAAAATTATTCAAATAGAGGAGAAAACTTATAATGGAGATTAATTTGCAGGAATAATAATTATATTTTATACTAAAAATAATGGAATTAAGATCCTCAAAAAATTATCATTAATAAGTAATATATTTTAAATCTAAAAGAAAATATTAAAATCATTTTAAAATTCTAAAATTAAATATTTGTTTAACTAAAAAAGATTTTGAAATCTTTTCAAAATAATTATAAGAAATAAGTATATATTTAATAAATGATAATCTATGTACTTAATAAACAATCATACTGTATAAATTCCTATATCATAAGAGTTAGATCATAGGAGGTTATATAATATTAGATGACTTAGTTGAATAATAAAAAAGGGTTCTACTCTATTTTCAACTAATTCTTAAGAATCAGTTTTAAACTAATATTATATAAACTTTAGTTTTATGGTATTTTCTAACTTACATCTTTTTCCTTCTCTAATTAAACTAGTATATCTCTACTTAACTAATAAAATAATATATTTATAGATAGATATTTTTATAATTTGTTTTTTTTTCTTTAGTTATCTAAAAATTAAAATAACACGAAAAAAACATTTTCAATAGATCTCTATTTTATCTTTGACTGTAAATAAAGAATCAGTAAAATAGTACTTTCTTTTATTTGAAAATGATAAATCTTTACTAGATTAGATTTTAATCGAACCATTATTAAATTAGAATATTAAAGTAATCTTCTTAAAAACCTCTCTACTCTAATTTAAATCTGAAATTTTTCCTTATGAAATAGAGATTTTATTCAAAATTTTTTATATATTTACTGAAGATTAAAATTACTATAGATGTTTAAGAAAAAAGACTATGAAATATTTTACTATTTTATAAAATAAATTTTAAAGTATTGTTAAATCTTATATAAATAGATCTATACTATATTATCCTATATTAATATAAAAATTAATTATATCTGACTATTTACCGAAGAACTCAATGTATAAAAATAAATAATTTAATTACACATTTAAAATAAATTTTATACTTTTAATCCAAATTATTTTATTAATAAAAATAAGAATAGTCCTTTTGAATTAGATATTATATTACAAATGAAACAGTATATTTATTTATTAAATTAGCTTAAAATTAACTTAATTAGTAATTGTTTTCAAAATGAATATTAATATTATTCAATAATATCTATGATATTAAAGTTAAAATAATACCAAAATATTTAAGTACAAAAAAAGAACTAATAAATATCTAAAAATATTTTCATGATAGATTAATTTAATAATCTAGACATAGTTTCATCTCCAATTGTTACATATTGAAAGAACTATTCTTTTTTTATTAAATATTCTAAATATCATTTTGTAATGCTTTAAAATGACTTCAATTATAATACAATATTAACAAATATAGAATAAATCATTATTATATTCTTTTTAAAAGATTATAGTTTTTTAAAATTCTATAATTAATTATTAATCTTATATTATTAGATTTAGATCTGAATAAAAAGGTATCATTATTTAATAACCATAAGATAAATAAAGAGTAGATAACAAACTAAATAAAAGCTAGTGTTTATCATATTTATATAGAAATAACATATAAAGAATAGGAATTATTTAGAAAATATATACTTCCTATATTATTAGTCCTTTTAGAAGGAAGATTATATATTCAATATTAGTAAAATTTCTTTTAAATCTACATAGTATAAGATATATAATAATTCTTATAAAGTTATATAGTATATAGTAGATGTTACGAACATGCCAGACACCAATCAAATGCGGGGTCAGGCGTTGGCCAACAGGCCACCAGAACCAACCGTTCCTGACCAGCTCACGGAGGTCATGTGGTCACCACCAGCATCAGGGAAACAACCAAAGCTCTGAAGGCCATAGGTGTGATATCTAGTTCAGTAAAGTCGTTCCGGTATGACTATTCGATGAAACTTGCGACGATATCATCGGTTGTTTCATTGAATTTGTACTGCCCAGAAGTGCGCTCCAGGAAGTCGTGAGAAAAGGCAAATTTCAAAGCTCTGCATTTCGAAACTCAAAGCTTTCGATAGATTTTCCATGATTCAGAGCTCGATGGAGTGCAAGACTAACCTACCCCGCCGTCTGCCGAAATTATAGCTGGTTGGCCGGCAAGAGTATTCACACGGTTTAGACGGTGTGTGCCAGGTCTGCTGGCAGAATGCCGGGCACAATGCTTCTTGAAAGACAGCGCAGGTTTGTGCTTCTCGGAGTAGAGCAAGGAGTATGTAACGTAAGACCAGTCGCGTCACTTCGCTTAGAAAGCACAGTCCGTGAACTTGATCTTAGTCGCTTTGAAGTAATGCTCTATCCACAGATATATTGGGGCTCCTCTCAAATCACGCGCAGTTTTCCTAAACACATCCCTTTGGTCTAGAACCCAAAATCTTTCCCATACAGATTAGAGCTTTTCTGGGCAAGTCTCGTACCCCATCCTAACTCTGCCGTATTCTCCAAGCCCCATTCCGAAATTTGTTGTATCTTGTAAGTACTCATCACGTTCTAGGTAGTTATTTAATTGAAAGAAGGCCAGGTAGCAACTAGAACTTAGTTCGCGACACGTTCTGTCAGAGTGTGCCACTTCGATATATATAGGCCCTTACTGTTCCAATGGATGATACGCTCGCAGATCATGTATATTTGCACAGGAATAACTCTGAGCAGAGTGCAGAGAAACGCGAACCGCTTTCAGCTCATCATGCCCCACATCAGTCCCTCTCACTCACAATCAATTCTGTTGGAGTGTGCTGATGTCCTTGGTTGACTGAGAAACTTTGCCGAGCTCCAATGAGTAGGATGACTTGAGACTGTCCATCTGCTGCCGGAGCTCTCGTACTTGCTAAGAGCACTCGGTGAGTGATTGGTCCTTCTGTTTGGCTAATGCATAAAGCGAGTCGACTTGATCAAGAGCTTCTTTTCGCTGCGCCTTTTCGCTTGCGTTGGCCGCAAACATCTCAATGGCGACTCGCTTTCTCCTCCAGATCGAGGATCTCTTTTTGGGCTCTCTTCAGCTCCTTATTTCTGGTATGAGCTTGCTAACGCTGATGGCCGAATTCTTCAATCATAACCGACGCAGCTTGGGACTCAGGGTTTGGCGCCAGTGCACTGACTTGCTTCAGAAAGCTCTAAAGGCCATCGCTGTTAAAAGTCGAAGGTGCGACACAATGGCTTGCGCTTGAATGGCTTTGAATGCTAGAAAAAAACATGATGAAAGACTTTGTTGGGCTATGAATTTTCACAGGTTTGCCAATACGTAGAACGAATTCTGGCCCGACAAGAGAGTCTGACAGATTTTTAGGTCTCTCAAAGAGATACCAGACAGCAATTTCATAATTTTTGGCTTGCATCTAGAGATTGCGATCAAGAGCTACACGTGAACGAGTGCTCCGCGAATGTACGAGGGGAGGTTTGTGAGCCCGATGATTGTGAGCGAAATAGAAGTGATGCTAGTTGATGCATGCGAAAGTAGGGCTAGAATGCAACGTGTTCTTGACTCCATAGGCTCAATGTACGCGAGTGATTGCGTGCATATTTTTTGCACCCATGTGCAGCTACGTGTAGCCCGGATTATGGTCGCCTCGTTGGAGCAAGTCCGATTTTACTGTGAGCTGGGGTGGTTGGAGTGCAGAGTGAAGATTTACAGTACTAGCATGTACAACTCAGGAGAAACAAGTTTCAGTTCTCCGTTCTCGCCCGAAGTCTTGGAATGGAGCGGAGGTGCTGGCAAGCAGGTTGAAGCAATACTTGGCCAGTGAGCTGAGAATGCGAATGGATTATGGACGCACGTCCTCTTGACCAGCAGGCAAACTTGCAGCCGGTCATTGAATGCTGAGTTGCTTGGAAATGGGAGACAAAAAGAAAGTTCTCAGAGAGGGACTCTTTCATACTCCAGTGATAGCCCAGAGCTATCTACCACAGGATCACACTGAGGCACGCCACCACGCAACTCCATCTTCAC
The DNA here is from genome assembly GCA_911174995.1 of Penicillium olsonii. Lineage (NCBI taxonomy): Eukaryota > Fungi > Ascomycota > Eurotiomycetes > Eurotiales > Aspergillaceae > Penicillium > Penicillium olsonii. Next base: position 21,901 of record CAJVNO010000025.1, on the reverse strand, counting down.
ACGCGCTTTTCTCTGCTGTGACCAGCGATCCGATTACTCGTGTATACAGCACAAAAGCCGAGTCCCAAACCCCCGTCCACAACAGCAAGAGATGCTATCAATGACATCAACGGAATCAATACCTGTCTCGTGAACCGAGGCATCGCCAGTGGATCTGACTTCGATCTGGGTCACATATACTGGCACCTTGGAATGCATTATTTGACATGCGCCTAGACCTGAGCTACCCAAATGGGTGGGCCAGAGTTCCTCCGGGTACCTTACAATTACCCGTAGATCAGCAAGATCAAAGCCGACTAGGTGGTTGGTTTGACTGCCTGGATAAGTCGATGGATATGCAACGAATCAGTTCAAAATTTGTACCCCCGATTGGCTTGCTTCATTCATTCCACGTTTGATTTTCAGACACCCCGGGAGACCTTGAAACTGAGAACCTGCCTCGCGTATCCCAATTGACACGAGTGGTGGGGTCTTTCTCCTTTCCCGCGAGGGCCGTGAACTGCCGGGTGGTCACCATCGGTGACTACGGATAGCTACGCATTTTTGCCCGCCTGTGTGGAAAAGTGATACCGCAGAGCGTCTGGTCGTTGATCATTCCCTCGTGTTCCCCCAGTCCTGGTCTATTTGATCGTGGGAACCTGGCCGGTGAACCTGAATCCAAGTCACGCACTCGTCCGCGGGGCCGGATCTCGTGCCGACGGGAGGAACACTCCCCCGTTCGTCCACCACCGCCGACATCCAACCCCGTCCTCGTCTCCCGCGCGATCGCGCCCACGGAGACCGTTCGTCCCTCGTTCGACGGACGACCATCGCTTCCGACGGCTTTGGTGACCGACGCGTGTTTCCCCTTCGTCTAGCGCGTCCACGCGCTGTCCAGAAACGTCGCTCAATCCGGACGTGTCCTCCAAACGACCGTCAACGCGGCCAACGGGTCCGCCATGGTATAAATCACATCTCCCATCCGCTCCGCGCTCCGTGGATTTTTCTTTTCTGCTTCTCCCCCGCCCCTCCGCCGCAGAGCACCATGGCCTTCGGCGAACTCTGCGAGAGCATCCGCGTCCTGGCAACCATGCTCGACAGCCACGACGATCCGGCCCAGCTGATGGACGATGACGAGGTACGAGTGCTGGCCCCGCGCCGCGGTGGCGGCGTCGTCGACCGGAGGGGGGCTCTCGAACGCTGACCGCAGTGAACAGTTTGCGACCGAGGTGGACGAACTCTACCGCCTGTGCCACGACTGGCGCCCTGGCCCGCCGACGCCGCCCCCGACGCGCCGCCGCAGGAGCAAGAACCGCCTGGTCAACCAGCTGTGCGAGGACTGGAGCCCCGGCGCCTTCAGCCCCGCGGCGGAGGCGATGATCTGGGGCTGGGCCGCCGACCCCGACTCCTTCTTCCACCCCGTCGCCGACCCGGCGCCCCCCGTCGCCCCCCGGTCCATGTTGGACTCGGTCTTCCGCCTGCTGACCCGGCTCGACGCCGAGATCACGGTCACGCACGTCCGCTCGCGGCTGCTGCTGTGCTTCCTCGTGGAGTTTGTCGACGACCAGATCGCCGGCGTCAGCGACACGGCCGAGATCTGTCGCCTGCTGGTGCAGGCGAAGCTGGTCTCGCCCGGGGTCGAGGAGACGCTGGCGGCCAGCCTCCCGAAGTGGCTCGGGGCCGGGCGCCGGTACCTGAGCCTGGCGGACGAGCTCGGGGGCTGGGGGGCGCTGCTCCTCCTCCCCCACTTCGCCCCGACGACGTACGAGCATCACTACCACCCGATTGGCCGCCGGTACCGGTCCACGATCATCCGGCGGCTGAGGCGGAAGGTGCCGGCGGCGGCCCGCGAGCAGCGCTCGGGGGGGATCACCGCGTACGAGGTCGCCGATGCCCTCCGGCAACACTGGCTGACCCAACGCCCCACGAGCTTCCTGGGCTGGGACCCGTCGCGGCGGCGCGACGGGTCGGCGGGCCAGTCGATCCAGCGCCGGCGGCGCGGACCGTCGTCGGAACGACGCGGGCGTGGGGTCCCTCACTCCCCACCACCGCCGTCGGTGGCGAGCGGCTCGGTGGGGGAGGAGGTCGCCCCCTGGCAGGTTTCCTGGTCGGCGGGTCCGTCGCCGTGGGACGGGAGTGAGCCCGGGTCCGACGGCCCGTCCACCACACAGCTCTCCTTCCTCGCCCACGCTGATGACTGTCGCTTGATCTTCCCGGGGGCGTCGGCCCCGGGGTGGTCTAGGTGACGCCCGGCGAGGGCAGCCTCTGGGAATCCTTCGCGGGCCGGTGGAGGATCGTGAACAGTGCGGCCATCTCAAAGACCAATCCCCCAGCTTGCTCGTTGGAACCGCGTGAGCAATCTTCGTATGTAGTGTAGCTCGTCGTCTTCAACCATACATGTTACTTGTGATTGCCTCCGGAATGTCGCAGACTATGCCTGCACGTTCATACGGAGTATTCCTGTGGCGTTGGCCTGGATTGTAAGGGCAGCAGTGAACTTTCATATCATCAGCTACCGTCAACGAGCGTTTGGGAGTGCACGCGCTTGACTTTTTCAGCGTGTGATCCCAAGCCTGGCCCGTTTCTCCTCGGTGATCTTGGGACTGGCTGATTTTCATCATAGCGAGAGCTTAAAAGTGATGACCAATTCAAACACGTTCACTGCCGTCAACCACTTGACTTCATACGAGCTTGACGCTCTTCGAGTCTCGCGTGTAATGGTCGACACTCGTCGATTTGGCCTCCAACGCCATCGAAACTGAAGACCGTTCGCTTGGAAGACCGTGATCAGGTCGCTAGCGTCTTCAATGAATCTGGGGTGATGGAGGTTGTTGTCCCACATTGGATGGTGTCGGTTGAAATTAATGGAAATTTGCTGGCGATGTGATGAGGTAGAAGTTCTTCGATTGACGTAGAGCAGGCTGCGTAATCGGACGGTGTCGATTTGAGCTGTGGGCCGGTATAAATGCCAGGCGCTGTTGACATGCGTTCGGTAAGTGCTAGCAGATGGCTCCTGGTTTAGCAAAACGTCTCGCTCTAGGCTCTGGGGATCGTTGATCAGCGCCTAAATCCTCGGTCCCTATTTCGTCAGGTGCAACTGTAGGATGCGAGGATTCTTCTCTAGCATCGTCCGTGGCGTGTTCACCGCTGCGATCCAGGCATCGCTCCAGTTCGTGTGGCCCTGCACATTGTCCGCGGGGTGGTGTTTCCTCGCATGACCACGCTAGGTGACTGAACCGTTGGCGCGGGGAGTATCTCTACTTCTTGATCTCGCATGTTTCAATCTGGGGGATGTATTGTTACCTGCGTACTGATATATGAAACAATCCTTGATGACCGAAGAATGGCGCAGTAATGTGTCGGTCAGAAAATCAGAAAACTGTCCTCGATGCCCTTGGGAAACATATATCCCTATGTATTGTAATGGGGAAACTGCGCCACTTCCCACCCGCGCCACTTTAGTCAAGAAGGGTATTTTAGCATCCAAGTTCCATAGCATAGAGAATCGAGAATCCTACACATCCCTCGAAAAGGGGTCTCATCTCTTATTACGCCTATTCAGGGGCCTCTGCTTCCTCCCTATGGTCCCCATTGAGCACTGAGCACCCCCATCGTCTTGTCTGCGACGTCAGACCGCCAGCGCGCTCTTCCCACCTCAGTATGTACTTGCAAACTAGTTCTTTAGTCACCAATCTTAATCTGTTTGATTTTGTGGGTCCCAAGTCTCGTACTGTAAGTACATTGATAAAGCCACATTTTTCCCCGTGAAACGAAGTTCTCTCTCGGCCAGAGGCTTCTGAACTTGTTCGTCCTGCATGTGGTAGGCAGTTGCGTAGACATGCACCTTTCCTTCTTCTGGAACAATGTGTCATTTTATTTGAAGATCATAACTGCTTTTAGCCATCCATTCTATCCCCCCACCTGCCTCCGCAGGTAGTAAGATAACCCCTCTTTGTCTACTCTGTGAGATACTGGGTCACTCCAAGACGTTTCCTGCCTATCTCTTTTCCATAATCTCATCCCGGTAATTCACTTGGTAGAAAGGGATGCGGTGGAAGCTCTAGGATATTCCCCGCCTTGTTTTTTCCGTCCATTTCGAATATTTTCCGGGTAGCGCTGTTTCCATCTAATTCTATCTTTCCTGGATCATCGCTTGGTAGACTAGGCGGTCCTTCGGGTATTGTCGTCTTCTTTTTCTTGTTCCAATAGAGTACTGACAAGCTCGATATAACAACAACCGCGGCCGCAGAGCAACCTAGTCCAATTCCCACTTTTGCGCCGGTTTGTAGACCATCATCGTTGTTCTCCCCGATTTTGGGGATTTCACTTGTAGCTGCAGCCGCTCTCGAGCCCGAATCGCTGTTTGTTTCTTGCACTGGAGACGCCGTTCCAGTGGCGGACTCTGTAGCAGGTGGAATCAGCGCACTGGGGCTTGGTGTCGACCGAACGAGGTGACTGGCGGAACTCGATGTATCATCGCTGGCATTCTGTGGAACTTCAGACATAGTTATATCAAAATTCCCAGTTTCATATGCATTATTGCCGTAGATGAATCGAAGCAGATAGTGATCGGCCAGACTAAATCTAGTTTGGATGGTATATGTTCCCAAAGTGAGATTGAGTTCATCCGTAATGTAGTCCGGAGCTTCTTCCATGTGTGACGCCGCAACAAACTGGATCAAGAGAGGGAACAATATCGAGTCGGAAGAGTTGTAAGACCAGGCAGTGGGAAGACCGTTGTAAACATTCACGATATCACCTTTCTGTGGATAGGTGATTCGGAATGCTGATGGAAAGTTCAACGTTAGGACTGCGTGTGGGAAGCGAGCTTGCGATGTGTAAATAAAATACGCTTACCATTGCTTCGAAGGACAATGAAGCCGAGTACAAATAGCAACATTGATTTCAACATGAGAAGGAGGAGGATGATGAGATCTGGGTATTGCTTCTCCGTCACCAAGCCGCAGAAGAAATCAAGTAGGCCAAGTTCTTCTGTCCCGCCTACGAGGCACTAGGATTAAATACCCGACAGCAAGCCGGACTTTCCATGGTGACCGCACGATAAGGCAGGCCAACGACGCGCTAATGCAGGGGGAAGTGCGCAAAGTGATATGGATGGCCAATCACAATATCCTAGCCTGGTTTTGCTCGGAGGATCGTCTCGAGTTGCAATAGCGTCGACATGGGTCGGGCCGTCAAAGTATCCTGTATTTCATATTCCGTGCGGAGCCCTGGATATTAGGTCAATTTATCAGTAAGACGAGGACAAGTTTTCCTTGGCTCTGGTCAAGCGCTGGGATGACCGCTCCGCATTTGAACGCCAAAAGATGGGGACTGGCGAGGCTCTCACCGACCCTTACATTTTCCAAAATTAAAACCTCAGTCCCCCCTAAAGTAGGGTTCGCTACCTAAATGAAAAGGCTCAGTGAAACGACGGTCTTTTTCCAGAAATTACGTTCTTACTTGACTCCTAGACCATCTCCCCACAACTATATGCCCAAAGCAATTAATCCGTGGAGATTCGGTTCGAGAAGGCTCTTAGCCACCTCTTCCAAAAATTCCAACCCAATGTCAGCAAAAGTGCACTGCAATTCGCGGTCCTTGAGGGTCGACTACGCAGGTTATGGAAAGGCATCGCTTGTTCAACGACGAACCAAATCGCAGGAGCTAAGTAGTGAACAAGAGCAACTGTTTGTGACAAAAGCGAATACTTTGATACGGTCGGAGCATCAACAAAATGGCCCTCAATCGTCATTGCTGCCAAGGATTCTTGAAGAGAAGCCCGCCATGACGAGAAAAGACTACCCCACGAATTGGCGACCACTGACTAAAAAATTTTCCTGAACGTCATCCCGCGTATTTTACAAGATGCCTTTGGACTTGCGGCGCAGCGCTGCACTTGACAAATCAGTCGTCGAGGGGTGTTGTTAAGCGCAGGAACAGATTCCTTCCCCACGCTTCTGCGACATGACTTGGACTTCAACAGCAACCGATCTCGGAGGTCGGGTGCAAACCACGTGAGGTTTGCGGGGGGGATGGGGGCGGGGGGTCTCTAGACTGGTCTTCCAGCGTGACAATGCTTGAAGAGCCAGTGAATGGCTTCAAACTAGATGATGATATACCGAAGATCGCGAGATTGGCGCTGATGACGAAGGCGAGGCGGTCCTAATTGCATACATCGCGCTGGAGAGGTTTAATACCTCCAAGTGGTGTCGCGAGAACAAAAACAGTCACAAGAGATTCTGTTCAAATAGAATGGTCTTCATCCAGCAATAAGGCGCGCTCTGCGAAAATCTTTCGGCCGCGCGGTTCCATTGCAGAAGACGATGTTTCCGTTTACTGTGTGGTTCCAGGTGTTTAGTTCCACCTCTCTGCGAAGCAAGGCGAACTTATCAGAGGTAGTTGGAGTCTGGTAAACATTAAATGACGCGGTTGCATTGTGGTCCACAGGAGCGATCTGTATCCCGGGCCGGGGCACTCGGATATCTCGAAGGACGCGACAAGGAACAAATGGAAAGAGTCCGCTTTCAGACCAGGCAGATTGCGAGGTGTCGTATCATTTTGGGCGCGATCTATAAAGATAGGTGAAGTCTGGCTTGCCGATGTTACCCACCCCTGCCCAACATGCCTGCTCAGCCTGTTCCCGGTATGCCGTATTCAGAGGACCGAAGAAACCCACATCACACGGCTGCAGAATATGAGACGTATGAGAAGGGAGAGGACGTAGGATAATACGGTTCGCAAGGTAGAACTCCATGACTTCCAGAGGCTTGTGGGGCCAAAACCATCACAGATAAAGAGTCGTGGCCAACAGGCCGCTCGGTCTCGAGTCCGCGGATCAAACACATGTTCGAATCAATACAGACTAATGTCGGTCTTGGTCTAGCCTGCTTTGGAGCAGGAAGAATACCACCCGGAGGTGGCTGAATGGTCCACGAACTGCGAAGGGTGGCGGCTCGCCAGATGATGAGAGGATGCAGCAAACGGCCATCGGCAGAGATACATTCAACCGCCGTGACCAGGGTCCACCTCACCGTGGTCCCTCGGTGCTTCCTGAAATCCTCTTCGCTGAAGAGCACTTTGAGATAGTTGAGCACGCTGAGAAGAACACCAGTCTCATCCATGTTATGGACATTCTCCAGAAGAATGGCCGGATCAACCAGCTCTCGGCCAATGAGGTCAAGCCAGTGTCGGACATTGTCCTCGATATGCCGGTCATCTCGTTTCCAATCGATAGCTGGAAGCTGTCGCGCTTTTAGATGCGGGTGTCGTCGATAAAAGCGCTGCGGCCAAATTTTCCTCGGATGTTGAACTTTGAGGCTAGGGTCGATAATCCGGAAATTCAACGACCCTTGGCGCACGATAATCAGATCAGCGATCGTAGAAAGTTGACTGGAAGAGGATAGCTCTGTCTGCCAACCGCAATATATATTCAATCAGGGATTGCTTCTTGGTCGCTCGGCAAGCTTTGGATTTGCTAGACCATGTTTGATATTTCCCCGGGGGTTGCGGAGTGGAGCTTGGTAACCAGTTGACAAAAAGCGGCATGAGAATTCAATAACACGGCAGCATATGCTTTGTGTCGGTGATCACCAGTTTGATCGTATAGATACTGACAGGATTCGGTTACAAGTCTTTTTCAGGGTGTTGTTACAGAACACTGTAACAGAGAGACGATATTAGCCCTGTCCTCTAACCGGGGAAAATGCTAGGATTGACCTTGGTCCTCTTTCTCCGCACTCTCTTCAAGCAAGAGAAATGTTGCATCTCATTTCTTTGACCGACTCTGCGATAAGAGCTCTATCTTGTGCTTTTCATTCGCTGGCAAGAGTATACAAAAAATCTTGCTCTTCAACATTGCAGATGGGTGAGTGGATCTAAATCCATACTTTGTTTGAAGACTTGGACAAAACTGGGCTAGGGTGAAAATGAATTTTGATAGAATGAGTGAGCATCTTACTGTCACAGAGGATTGTCGCAGTCGTTTGGTAGACTTCCGGTCTTGGTTGTTGGTGGGCCATTTTAAACACAGTGCTGATTGCGTAGAAGATGCCTATTAGCTCCGCAATGTGTACTGACAAGCGGTCCATCGGTCCAACCTGGACCTGTTGGGATTCAACTATCTCTGTGTTGTCGTTGAATGCGATCACTGCGGTCCCTAAATGACTGTCTCGTCCTGAGGTATCCGAGTAGATGATAGTATTTGATGTTGAGTGGATGGCCTCGGTCTGCTCTTTTGCTACTTCTTGATCTGAATTGACTTCGATTTCCTCGGAGGGATTGAGATGCTATAGTGGTAGTGGCTGTGGGTCGATTGTCTTTAGCTCGTTGAACCTATTAATGTCTATAGTATTCAGCGCTTCTGCTAGTGGGAAGCGAGCGTATGACCCTATGTTGTTTCTATATTTTTGGGTCTGCGAGAGAGTATCCTAAATGGGATGTTCTTGCGGTAACGTATAGAGATTTTTGACGGTGTGTTGGGCTCGGTGGCGAAGACGGAGGTGAGTGGGTAGGATGTGTGCTTCTACTTTTAAGGTTGTTGTGTTTATAGTTTTGAATGCCGATAGAATGCGGACTGGTGAGGTTCTCTGTACTGTGTTGAGGTTTCGAAGGTGATTCCTGTCTCTCAGTGGATCGTGCTACACGGTCGATGCGTCACGATCGGCGTGACGCATGCCTGATAGAGCTGTTGCATCTGTTCTGGCCGCAGATGTCGTAACCCGCCCAGAGCAACGGTGACTTTGCTTGCGCGCTTGATCGCTTGTTGTACGTGTTCTTTCTACTGTATCTCCTGGTTGAACCTCACACCTAGTAACTTGGCTGACGGCGAGACTGCTGTCCGTTACGATTATTTGGTCTTGTAGATGTTTGGCTTTCTTTTTGGTTAGGTGGATAAGTTCGGTCTTCTGGGTTGCGAAGTAGGACCTAGTTCTCCGCGCTCATGCTTCGATGCGGGGGATGTATTTGAATTGTATCTTGGCTTGATTCTCTGTTGAGTGGCCCATTCTCTAGTGGAAATAGTTATTGATAAATGCCGAGGCGCTATCGTGATGGGTGACGGGTTGGTTTACCAGGTCGGTGTTGGAGAATGTAAAGAGGATAAGGGAGCAGGGTGATCTCTGTGAGGAATCTGTGTTCTCTAGCGGTGCTACCTTCTTTCGGTAGTTATCAAAACTTATGCTAATATACTGATCGCTTATGAAGCTTGGTGTCTATTTCTTGGCCATGGTAGGGATTCCCCTGACTTGCAAGTAGGTATTGAGTCTTGTCTGTTGGACTCTATTTGGGCATCTGCTGAACTGAGTGTCCGGTAGTAGTCTATGTTTTCTCGTGAGGTATGAAAGTCGTGGGGCTAATACTGCTTTGAGAAGTTTCCCTAGTGTGTTAAGGAGTGAGATCGGACGGTAGGCTCTGGGGACTGAGTAAACTGGCTTGCCGGGCTTCCGTAATACCACGATCTTTGCGCTCCACCATTATTTTGGGTGGTACCCCGGACTTAGTGATGCGTTGGAGATCCCGGTAATTTTGCCATTCAGATGTTCCTATAGTTGTTTCTAAACTAGTATCGTTATATCGTCTTCTTCTGGTGCGGTGGCTCTTTTAGCAGCTTCGAAGGATCTTTAAATTTCTCAAGTTGGTGGTGGGTTGCCATGTGAGTTCTAATGGTGCCGATATTGTCATGTTGGTATCGGGTGAATTTGTTTCGGGGCAAAAAGAGTCTGAGAAAGCTTGTGTCTTATTTTCCTTATCGTTGATCTCCTAGTCCTTAACTGGCAGTGCTGGTACATATCCTCAGGTCTCCCGCGGTTTCATGTAGGTGGGCGTTTTCCAGAGTTTTCCTTTCCCGGATTCGTTTAGGATTGCCCCTCGTGTGATGCTTTGGCTTTCTTGATAGTCCCAGTCCACGCTTGCCGAATTTTTTATATCTCTTAGAAGGTAGCTGTGGAATGGGATTGATCCTGCCTGGGTACTGTGTAATTTTCCCGCTAGTTCCGATCTAGTTGGTTGATTTTGATTTCTTTCTATGGGCCGATTCACCGCAATACCTTCTCAATGGAAATTTTCTAGTCCGCATGCTTGTAGGCTTTTCTCGTCTGAGTGGTTGGTTTATTGTGAGCTTGGAGATTCTATTCGGAGTATGTGGTGCGGTGGTCGGATCTGTAGTTGCTGTGGTAGAGATGACACTTGGCTATTATCTCTGGCCAGTCTGTTACCGTTTGATTGATGGTGGAGCTTCTCCCTGGCCGACATGCAATGCAAAGCTAGTAAAATCCCTTGACCAAATTACCTAGAAGCCTTGGCCATCAGAAATTAATGAACCTGAGAATAAAAGGAAGCTAGTGAGAGGCTTTCTAGAGGCCCATCTGCCCGATCAATCTTTTACACCTTGTTCAAAGCAGCCTTTTCAAATGTAGGGGAGGGCCAATCGAAACAATCGACGTTCCTCGCTCCCACGTCAATAATTCTGCCTTTGATAAGTTGAATATTTGGGGGAATTTGAGGGAGCACAATGATTGTGTGATCTGTGCTGTCGTCTGATTTGATAGAGACACTTCGAGGCCGGTTTGCTAACGGTTGAAGGGTGAGAAAAAAAAACGTCAAAAGATTTGTGCCATGGGCAAAAACTCACTGGAATTGCCGTTGAAAGAACCGACACGCGATACTTTTTCCTTCTTTGTTTGGTTTGAATTATCAATCGGTCGGGGCTTTTTGACTTCGGTATCTTGAAGCTGATATGCCGCAGGTTCGGTTCGGGTATACGGGCTGGCAGCATTCGAGATAATTTGCTCCTGCCCTTCTCTACTTTGCTCTCCTTCTGATATCCAGAGGTTTTGTATCCAATTTGGAAAAAGAGACCGGAGCGATGCAGAAGGAAGACAATGCATGAGGTCGATTAGAATCGTGTAGACAAATATATCGTGAAAGTTGTCAACAGAGATGACAAGCGTTCAACCCAGCAGATTATAAATGGGCTTATTTTTACAGTTCAATGTACCATAAAGTGCACCTCATCATTGAACCCAAGTTCCAATCATGGTGAGTATCCACATACCGCTGGCGACGATGATCTGCTGACACCAGAAGTCTACCCCGATTCATATCCAAATCTTACATGGGCCGGCAGAAATTGCTTTGAAGGAAATGCTCATTTTGCGCATCGATTCTCCGTCACTATGGAAATGGAACCCATCGGAAAGCCTAAGTCAAGATGCTAGAAAGCTACTAAACATTTTTCAGGCCCTTCAAAAAAGCAAATCCATGCAATCGTCACTTGATGATGCGAAGCCTTCCCTTGAGAACGATTTGTGCTCCTCCGTGGGGAATGAGTTACACAAACTCAGTTATGGCACTGTTTTAGTGCTAGCGCTGATCACTCGGCATTTTGATGCTTCATCTTCCGAAGTATCGCTGGAATTGATTGAAATCTTGAGAAAGCCATACAATAGAGAAGTGAGAAGGAAACTGCAGGATCGATATCAACGTTGTATGCATGGAGCGACCCCATCAAACTTTGACTTCTTACTTGCCCTGAACTGAACTCTGTCTATCGATCAATGGAAATACAAAACATAGAAACCACAATCAACAGTAACCGCGTTTTCTCAAGCGGTTGCCAATGTTTTTTAGAGATTCATCGTACCAGTTCCTCCAAAGCTCCTGCATCTCGAATCCTAGAATTTTTGTAAGGTGTTGCCTTTTCAAATACTCCTGCGAGTATAGTGAATGCAGTCGCTGGTAACAAAGAGCTTTCTTTGAATCGAGGTCTTCTGTCGGTTGTTGCAAAACGATCGGATCATCGCTGCTCAGAGGATCGAATCTTATAATTCCATATTTCCCTAAAACCCGAGAGATGCCGGTCTCAAGTACTGCGAGATCCACTAAGACTGCGGATTTTGTGATTCCAGAATCCTGGGAGGGATGCTGAGGGCTGAACTCTGGAAGAACAATGGCGTCAAAAACCACATCTTCGAGACCCTTCCTCTTGATGTCTTCCTTGATTAGAAGTCCATTAGGAGTAAACCAAACTCGGACAGTCTTTTGCGTTTAGAATTCGATGTCAAATCAACGCGGAGAAAGAGACAACGCACGTGCAAGCGAATTGGAACTGAGTGACTGGCAGAATGAATAGGCCGTTCTTCCGACATTGGTATCGTAGATTCATGGATACAACTTCGATTGGGATCTGGGCATATAGGTAAAATTGTCTCGCGCGAGCTGTCTGGGGAGACAAAGAGGCGGGGAATGCATTTAGAAAACAGAAGACAGCTTCTTTATAGGCTCGTGGAAATCATACTTTCACTGATGTGAATCCTTAAAATAATTTTATGATTTTGGAAATAATTGACCTTTTGTATCATCGGCCATATCTCTTTTCTTTTCCCTGTCGCTCTGGAAGCTAGACATTTGTGAGACACTGAGAAGCAGCAGAACCAAGCGTTCATGTCTTGATGATGGAAAACTTTGTTTTGAGAACGACTTATGCGCCTTGATCAGGAATGCGTTACACAATCTCAGTTATGGTACTGTTTTGATGCTAGCGCTGATAACCTGGCATTTCGATGCTTCATCTTGACAAGCGTCGCAGGGCTTGGTTGCATTCTTGAGACAATCTCACGATAATGAAGTAAAGAGAGCCCTTGAAAGTCGCTACCAAAGCATTACGTGTGACACGGCTCCTTCGAAGTTCAGCTTTTTGCTCTTTCTGAACCGAACTTATCTGGTGGTCAAAGTAGGCTATATCCACTTGATCAGCGGTATCCATGCCAATCTTTTCCTGCTGTATTGTCAGTTCTAGAGCCTGCAGGGGTAAGAAGCAGCCAACGATTTAGGTCGGCTTTTGTCCCGACGGGACAAATAATTGACAGGGGTTTTTCGAGCCATTTGATGTGAATCCCAACTTTTGATTACGCCACTGGCGTCAATTGGGGGCCCAGGCCTCCGCTTCATGCATCAGAAGGGCTACGGGTGAATATAACTCGTCGGTACTAGAAGACCCTGCCGCCTTGCATCAGCAACTCTTGCATATCCACCCAATTTCCAGACTGACTGATGCCGCCTTCTTAAACCCACTTTCTTACCCTTTCGCTTGCTGCTCACTTGGAACAACGTCTCTTTTCCAATATGGCTTCGATTCAGCAAATCTTGCAAGCAGCAAAGATTTTATCAAATCTCTCAAATCCAGAGATTGACGAATTATTACCCTATCATGGGGAGCTCGAGTCTGCATTTGTCAATTTGAGACGCGTTCTCGTTGCTCAATCCTCGGGACTTGTATCAGATTCGGGACCAGAAAGTTCTCTGGATGGCAACGAAAATGCGCGCGTCGGAGTACTAGAGGCTACCAACGTATCTTGTGGACTTTCACGTTCTAAGGACTCTAGCCAGAAATACCAAACGAATATGCCACATTTTGTGGGCGGGAAGCCAGGTCAAGGAGAAGCTAGTGATTCACAGGAATATCCGAACGGGAAGCAATCAAAGCCACGTGCACCAGTGAACACCGAAACAGTGCAGCAGAACATATTACAACAGATCATGCAACGCCTGGATAAACTGTCAAAGTCTATTGAGCAGTTCATCTGTCTGCCAGAAAAATCTGCAGTGTCCACAAGCGGGAGCTGGACGGGCAAGGATCCTCGCGTTGTTGACATCATGCTGACCCAAAAAAATCGCTCTCTTTCAGCGACATTCCGGGCGAATCTTGGGCGCTGTTCCTTGGCTGATGAGTACTTGGCATGGGAAGAAAAGACCCATGAAACTTCCCGGGTTGAGATACTTGCTCAAAATCTCGAACACGCTACAAAGCGTACTGGTCACATTGGAGAATATCTGGCCCAGCAAGGAGAAGAAGAAGAAGCAACAACTAGAAAGGCTATCCAGAATGGGATAAAATACCGAGTCTTTGAAACACTTTATGGCGAAACGAGTGCTTCTTTACCTGTCTTCTTCGTGTTTCACAGGTTTAGAGACTTGAACTATCAGTACCTGCCACGGCTAGCCGAATTGATCCGCAATTCACCAGGATTATCTGGCCTTGCGGCAAAGTCAGAGTGGAGAAATCAATGCCAGGAAACCTACGATATTGATTGTGGTAAGTGGTTCGCCGTTTACATGTACTTGTACTAATCGGCTCAGTGAGGTACATGGGAGAACGATGTGCTAGGACGCAAATCCTCGGTGATCTGACCACAGCCAGACAAAATAAACGCCGGCGTGCTATCTCGCCGCCTCGTGCGATCTCTGATTATTCTGTTGCGTCAAAGAAAAGGCCCATTCCAGCAGAAATATTAGCTAAGTCCAACGCGAGTGGACAAGCAGAGCACTTTACACAGTCTCAAGAAACAAATAATGCTTGCTTGGAGGATGCGAACACACTACATGCATCGCCCGCCGCAATTCTTGGAAGCGAGCAAGGAAAAACTCAACTCACCCAACGTCAATATTCTCAAGATGGTACGTTCGGGCGACCCATAACTTGACAACCTTTCGTTGATTTTCGTCTGCTGCAGATATGTATGACCAACAATCACGCCACGTAACACAAGACCAAGAGCCCCAGACTATGGCTGTACACATCCCCAATGGGACTGAACACGTCGATATTCTGAGCAGTCGCACGGACAATACTAACAGCATATACTCCTACAACTTCCCACATGTGGCCCTTCAACCTAACGCCAGAGACGATGGCCCACTTACCATAACCGCCACCTCCCCTCGACTGTCCGACTACTCCACACAGGCTATGAGGGGACATGAACGGCTATATGACATCTCAACCGAGGCAACTCAGAGAAGCCCCGATTTAATGCGGCATCCGTATATTCTTGACCCTTCCATGCGAGCAGAGATGGGGCATTATTGGTCCCTTGATCCTTCAGCCTATGCTTTGCATGCACCTGATTCTTGCTCGCTTCCACCAGACGTGTTTATGTCAATGGCGCCATTGCAACAGCCATGTACCACGGAAGAGATGCACAGTTCTTCCCCAAATGTTCCCACACGACCCATATTCGGTTATTGAACTAGGCTTCGGAACATCCTTTTTGCTGTTGAGGTGCAACCACAAATACACAATCAATTTCTGGTGTGAGGAGAAATTTCTCTCCGGAAGTGAAGTGAACATACGATCCTGGCTCTAAGGACCCACCAGGTATGGTAATCGGCGTTGTCTGATTGATTTTCGCGACGGGGATTAGATAGCCCGCACCAGTGGAATTTTCGACGGGTGTTGGTACAGAGCAACGCTGAATGAAGTAGCCGAGGTGCTAATGGTGTTATTCACTTAGCATCTATCTGCATGATAAATGTAACTCAAGGATTCACACCTTCAAATTTAATAGAGAAAGAAGCGGCGCAACGTAAAGGTCCCGTTTAGCGTCGGTGTAGAGTCTATTGCCGGATTTATCGGTTTCAAACTCTGCACTTGGAAGCCATTCGTGTATTAAAGCCAATACTCTTTTGCCTTCGGGGCTTAACGAATGCGTGGTCGGCATGGTTGGGGCGAAGCATCAGCGGGTGAAGACTTGTCTCAATTTCCAGCACTGGGCTTTGAGACTTGAACTGGTGGGTTGTGGTGGACTGTGGTGGTCGTCAACACCACGAAAAATTTGTTCGGATGTTTGGGGGGGGGGGGAGGGGGGGAACTGGTATAGCTGACGGAATCAATAGAACGGAGTTCAAGCTGTCAAGGAGGGGTTTTTCGGTGCCTAACCAACACAGTCAGTCACCTGACAGGTTAATTTTGACCAATCGCGTTTGGCAATTCCTTATTTGTTACAATAGAAGGTGGACTTCACTCGTCTCAAATGCATAGTCGCGCTCCCTGGCGTCTTACTTAAGATAAACATCCCATCATTAGATACTCACCCCGGGTTACGTTGCTTGCGTTATCACGGCCCATTATTCGTAATGCAGTGACTTGTGTATCACCCCGCTTTGGTGGCAACACGTGCTTGTCAGAATGATGAGTCACGAGACAGATGTCCCCGTCGATCGCTAAACTGCACCAGTAAAGCCATATTCTCTTCCACTACATCTTAGAAGCACGGCAAAAAGGGAATGTTTCTTTAAATGAATGTGGCCGAAAGAGAAGCGTTCAGATCGCTTACTATTGGGAGGTTTAACAACCACTGGTAAGTATCAAAAACCCAACGGCTCCTACACTAATCATACATCATTATGACGGACTTTTATCAGCAAAAGCAAACGGCGTAAAGAAGAGGCTCTTGAGACCGCGGTCTTGGAATTTGCTGGGCCTCTGGCTCTGTGTCCACCGCCCTCAGGTCAGTGTTACTGAGCCCCTAGTCCGTGATTTCATATGAGCTGACTTCAGATAAAGTTTTTATAATCACCTGTGATAAAGAAGGTCTAAAACAGGAGCAAAGGCCTAGGGACAACCTCAAAAATAAAGCATTAGCCCTATAATATCGCATTTCGTTGAGACGCTTTGTTCAGCGCCTACAGTAGCAAAATCATTGGTGTGTGTAAATCAAATGCTGTGCACATCCCCAATCCACCCGCCTCGGTGTCATGCCCAAGCGCTAATACTACATAATGGAAAGTGTTATGCATTTTACATTTCTCATTGGCTGAAACTACCGATTCCGCAGCAATACAAGATTTTCAGGCAAAATAAATGTGATTAACTATCTAGTGGGACCTGGCTAACCGCCGGACTGAGGAGCATCAATCTTCGGACGCCTAGTCGACGGGCAAGGCAATGGGCGCCTCATGAAACGACTTATGCTAGTTTTATCCAAACAATTAACATGGGCCTCCATTTCGGATCCATGGTTATTTAAAGGACGCGTTCTCCTCAACTTCCTTCACAGCCCATCTGTCTTCTATCGCCCGCAAGATCTAATTTGTACAGACTGTACAATTTCTCTCAAATCCTGTTAGTTCTGTATTGTTGTTTCATTATTAGTTTGGTCTTTCTGACTTCTCTTTTTAGTCTTGCCTCGTTAGCTATGTCTGGTTTTCAGCCTGTTCACTATGTGCCTGCCAGTCGCCAGGCTCAAATGTTGGCTATGCCAGTGAAGCGCATACTCGCCGTTCCACATCGGAAGGCAGGGGATACTAATCACTGGTGCCTCTATCTTTCGTCATCCTCCACAAGCTCGGTACGAATTGATTGTCAGCCAAGCCACACTGTTCCGAGCTCGGTCCTTCGGGGAGGCTCCAAGGCCAACCTCATCATCTCAGAATTACCTTACGAAATATCTACCGATGCCCAGACCCAATTTATTCTCGATGTTGTCCCTGGACTATCAGTGGGACAAGTTTGGGAGGAAATTACTCGATATGGGCGTCATAAATACGAATTCGATGCAAATGGAGTTGGGTGCAGATTCTGGACTACTGATCAGATTAATCTTTTATACCAACTTCGATTTGTCGGTAACGCATCCCAGGTTGCGGCGGCAAAAGCAGGAATTCTCAAGTTGTGGCCAGATCAGTCACCACTTCCCCTTGATCAGGGGGCTTACTACCAATGAGCCTCACCTTTTCTCTTTCCCACTTTCCTTACTTCTTTGTTTTCTTTCGGGCCACCAGATCCATTCCCTGTTATCTTGCACATTTTTCATTATTATGCACGGTCCTTTCTACTCACTTTTGTGCCCACCATTATTTCGCGGCCTCCTTTCTCTTGAATTTGAGCCGGGCTTCACCACCCACAGCAAACTGTCATTACATACCGCTGAATGATTGAACTCCTTACCGTGAATATTAGGCATGGTAGTAAAGCACTTAGCATCGATGGACTAGATAAGCGAGATAGAGACTATTCTTCATGCACGTTGAGGGTAATTTCCTCCTATGAGTGATCTAAATATTTTTTCTCCTCCCCTTTGGATACAAGCAGGTATAGGGCGTGCGAAGAGCATGAGCAAGTTGATGCGAACTAATAAGAGGATTCTAGTATTGAGCAAAGTTTAATGTCATTGTTGTCCAGCTGAGTTCCAGTCAAATTTCCTTTGACGAGCTGATTGTAATAAAATTCGCCGTGAAGTGTGTAGTCTGCTGCCATTTAAGCCTTCCTTAGGCCAATGCCGCGGTGGTTAATCCATATGCAATAGAATCAAGTTGCATTTCCTCCTCAGGGTAACGTGGAATAAGTGATAACACCGCTTCATTGAAATCGGTGAAAAATGGCTGGATTGACAATGCCGCGCTTTCAAAGACAGGAGGATATGCACCAGAATATGCCCAGTCAATCAACCACACTTTTTCATGTTGATCTAAGATCAGGTTTCGAGGACTTATGTCGTTGTGTGTAAGCACAAACTTGGTAAAATGGAATGGCGGAATGTCTTTTGGGGCTTGGTGGACGCTTTTGCAGATATCTAGCTTGTGGTTAAACCAAGCTTCCATTTCAGCAGTGTCCATAAAAGGCCCCGCACTATAATCTGTGAAGAATCGACCCCGACTTGGTCCTCCACCAGTGGGACCAGGTTGTGGAAGCTCAATAGACTGCATCTCTTGGATTATTTCAGCAACCTGCGCAGCGATTTTCCCTTGAGTGTCACGGGATAGGCTGTTCCAGCTCTCATCCAGTGGTTGACCTGGGATAAAATCCATCACAATATACCCAGATGTACCAAAATATTGTGTATCATCTTTGACCTGAAATGAGCGATAGACTCTTGGGGCTCGAATGGTGGTTCTGGAAGCAATGAGACGGAGGATTTCCGCTTCACTAGCCATGACACTCCCGCCACCCTTCATGATCAAGGTCTTCGAAAGCCGCACAACTGTCGTTCCACCTAGCTGGTGGAGGATAGGAGAAGATGTGAGAAGAGTTGCCAGAGCCTCATCTGTGACAGAATTAAGGTCCTTTCCATCTAGTGGAAAAAATCCATCAGGGTCACGACTTTGTGGCTTGGGGTAGAGATGTCAGTAAATGGTATTCAGCAGACTATGAATAAACATACATGGGCTGTTGGGCGTATGGATAATTCCATGTCAGTGAGATAGATGGCAATAAATGTGGGGTTTTGCACAGGGACAACCCCTTTCAAGGGCTGTGCAGGATTATAAAGAAACCCCGGGTAGAAGTTTTTCCGAACCAACCTCTTATCTGTTGGCATTACCCGTAGCGTTCTGCCTACAAGAGCTTACGACCACCGGAATTGCCAACTAGCCGGGAGGGCTTTGACTTGCCACTCAGAGCCAATCGTTTTACGGACTGAAACGTGCTGACGGAACTCCCGTTGTCATGGCTCTCGAAATTAGTGGAGACAAACAAGCCAATGAAAACTATTAAACACCACCATCCTTCACTTGCTGCTAAACTGGTGATATACCGCCCGCGAGTTTCGCCCAGCGGCAAGAAGGGCATCCATTTCCTCACCCTACTATTACGAGAGACCAAATACGTTGAATCGGCCTCGAACGCCATCGAAACTGAGCGGTCTCTCAATTCTTCAACACTGCCGCATTCAATTGCGTTTGCTTGTTTTGTTCTGGTCTAACCCATGACATGCTGATTTAGAGAGCTGTATTTTGTTATCTCTCCTAGGATCATGCTCATCGCCTCTGGGAGCCAGGAACTGTACTTGTCACTCCTGGGAGCGAGACATACCGTTCCTGGGTTCTCTACCTTGGATCCTGGAGCCACACCCGTCCGTCCACGGCGGCCTCTAGTCCTCTGGCGCTGTACTCAAGCTCCCCAGAATGCACATTAATCGTGCGGAGGAACTCTATAGGGGCAAGATTATCCAAGAACCACTCTACTATTACATGTGTATATTACCAAAGGATCGGCAAGGGCTGGAGCAGAGAGACTTGTTCTTACCTCGTGGCTGATGTGATTAGCTTCTCTCTTAGCATCTTTCAAAGTAGCGCTAGTCCAAATCAGGTTACTAGAGTTAAAATGTAGTTAAGAGCTTTTGTACACTATATTCCTCCCGGCTCACAGTAGTACATACAGACTTGCCCCAACGAGGCGACCATATTCTGGGCTACACAAAGCTGCACATGAGTTCACGAATTATGCATGCATTGACTCGTATTCTCTACCTGGAGGACAGTGTTTAAACAACCTTTCACCTTTTTTGCGCCCTCTGTTTTGAACCCTCTAATAAAATTGCTGCTTTACCGCCCACCATTTTCTTTGTCTCGCTGACCTTCAGTTGAACTCACAACTAAAAGGACGGTCCTTTCAGAACCGGTGCATATAGTCCCAATACAGTGGGTATTTTTTTCTTAATGATTCGAGTATCAACAACATCTACGACTCGCAAAAATAGGGGGTGGAGGGCTAGTAGGACTATGGGAGGCGCGGCTCGGAATAATAGTTCGGCCGAAAGCTGACGCGATGTGAATCAGCCTCTCAGCAACACTCGGAGTGCCACTAGTCCAAATTAGGTGCCTAGAGGAAGAACAATTTGTTGTTGAGCCAATAATGAACTCATCTGTGGTGAAGCAATACAGTCATTCTCAAAATCGGCTTAACCAATATACACTGAGTAACTCTTTCCTGGACCCACTGTCAAGGCCTTAGCGTAGATCAACCATTGACCTGGCCGCATTGAAATGAGGGACACCGTTAAATGCATTTTGTATGGTATTACATATTATTAATGGAGCTCTCGACTGGGAAAGGAGAAGCGGAGCGACCTTTGAAGCTGACAAGACAGCTATCATACACATTGCTCCCAAGATGCGTAAATCGGACCATGAGCCGTTAACCATCAAGGGACAGACGGCTGTATCCCAAGACCACGTCAAGATCCTGGGCTTATTGATGGACGCGAGACTCAAGTACAAAGAAAATATGGCGGGAGCCGCGTCCAAGGGCCTGGAGGCAGCGATGGAGCTTCGGCGACTTCGCGGTCTCTCCCAGCCACAGCACGGCAGTTGTTTACATCAACAGTGGCGCCGGTTGTGGACTACGCATCCGATGTCTGGATGCACGCGTGTAGGGACAAGGCCATGGGGCCGATCAATCGGGCCCAAAGAGCCGGAGCACAAGCCATTGTGGGGACATTCCTCACGGTCGCCCCCAGCGTAGCGGAGGCGGAGGCCTACTTTGCCACCGCACGACAACATTTCTGGAGACGGGCCGTGAAGATGTGGACAGACATGCATACCCTGCCTGAAACCAAACCCCTCCGCAGGGGTACAGACCGGATCAGGAAGTTCAGAAGATACCATCGCTCGCCGCCGTACCGGGTAGCCGATGTGCTGAAGCATATCGATATGGAAACAATGGGATCATTAATCCATCTACGTCATCTTCGTGGGAAGAACACATACAACCTGATATGGACCAACCACAGGAAATCCAGACCAAAGCAGGCCTGTGTATGCAGATCGTGGTCAGCAGCTCGGCTCGGAACGAGCTGGTCGAATTGGGTGGTGTAATCGAGAAACAACCACCTGGGTATCGAAAACTGAAACTGAAGACACTCTCCGTCACAATGGGTGCAAGAGCAGAGCAAAATCCGTTCTCTGCGGAGCTAGCAGCGATGGCACATACATTGAAGATGGTAGTAAGAATCAAAGGCCACAAAATTACGTTGCTCACAAGCAACAAGGCGGCGGCGCTCACGCTAAGGTCTCCTCGACGAAGTCTGGCCAGGGGTTAGTTTGTCAGATCTACAAGTTCATTAGAAGGTTGCGGAGGAATGGAAACCGAATCAAAATCCACTGGATCCGCACCAGCGAAAACATCAAGCTGTCAAGTCTGGCTAAAGAACAAGCCAGAACTGTAACACAAGAAGACGCTCTCCCACAGGAACACGTCCCGCAGATGACGTCGACCATATTGAATATCGCACAGTCCCAAGCAGTCCCCTGCAGTGAGCTACCAGAGAACATAGGAAGATACGTGAAATGAGTAGATGCCGCACTGCCAGGCAAACACACCCGGCTGTTGTATGATCGCCTGACGTGGAAAGAAGCGACCGTCCTG
>CAJVNO010000024.1:147191-157470 GCA_911174995.1 Penicillium olsonii | reverse complement strand
TCCCGATCCTGTTTCTTTTCTTGGGGACGCTAGACTCCACTGTTCAGCTCTGATCGGACCCTCTTGTTGCCATGGAGTACAACACTCGTACAGCATACAGTTAATATCCTCTGTACAGTGTGAAGGACTATATTTCGATCTTGATACTGACTCCATTGGGAATCAGGCTGTATTGCCCAACCTGTGTGTTTACTGTATAGTACTCGGTACACACTCTATATGCTAAACCATAGCGCCCTAAGCCTGCATGACATGATGGATCCTGGAGATTCCCCATCTTTCTCGGCTGAAAGCCCCCTGGTCGTGCCGGCGAAGACCGAGATTTCGGACTGTCTGCCTAGGCAATGGTCTAGGGCTTCCAGACCATACTTAGTGCTCTGTCCGTACTAGTACTTCGCATCCACTCGTTCGCGGGTCTGTCCATACAGCCCTGGAGCACCATGAATACGAGGACAGACATTTCCAATCTCTCCAATCTCTCTGAAGAAGTTCAATTATGCAACCATCGTGTTATATTTGCATTTGTCTGTGATATATTGAAGTAATGGACCTGTCAAAATGAACTATAAAACTATACGGAGTACGGACTACTTACTAGGTAGTTGACGGAGTATTACGGTGGGTGTAGCTCATGCTACAGCAATTTTAAAGCCATGATGTATTCCGTACTGACCATGTCAAACAATTGACTGTGTGCATAATATATCGTCGAGTCTTGGTGTTAGCTGTCAACTGTCAACTGCCAACATTTGAACTGCTGCCTCGGCCTGGGTGACTAAGCATCGACAGCTGAGGTGAGGTGCACAGTGAATGCTCCTATATTCATCCAATCCAACTTCCATTCGCTCCTTATGATCTGATTCCTAGAACTCGGTGGCTCGTCGATCTATGGAACACGATTGCGTCTAAACATGGGCAAGAGCAAAGACCAGCCCGATGCTGGTCTGAGGAGTTTGAATCACTGTATGCGGCGCTCCCATCTCCAGCCTCGCCCGCTAACCCCACGTCCGCGCAGACTCGAACCGACTGCCCCTGTGGCGCTACTGGCCTCGACAGCACCTCATCCCATTGATTCGATATGAAACGCCCTATCTCGCCTGGGTGCAGGAGAAAGTCCGCACGCCGGCTCTCGATTCCTACTTCGCGTTCACGGCCAACCTCGGCACCCACACCTTTTTCATGGTCTTCTTGCCCTTCCTGTTCTGGTGCGGCTCGCCCAGCATGGGGCGCGGGTATGTGCGAATGAATGCGCGACCGGAGCCTGGCTGACATGGATATGGTGCAGATTGGTTCACATCTTGGCGTCCGGCGTCTTCTGGAGTGGCTTCTTGAAGGACTTGCTGTGTCTTCCCCGGCCGCTGTCTCCGCCCCTGCAGCGCATCACGATGTCGGGGTCTGCGGCACTGGAGTACGGGTTCCCATCGACACACTCAACGAACGCGGTTTCGGTTGCGGTCTATGCGCTGGGTCTGCTCGGCTCGCCAGAATCGACTCTCAGCGCCGAGGTCACCCTCCTTCTCCAGACGGTCACCTATGTGTATGTCGTGTCTATCGTTCTGGGTCGACTGTATTGCGGAATGCACGGCATGCTAGATTGCACGGTGGGCTGTGCGATGGGCGCGGCGATTGGTCTTGTACAGTTCCACTACGGACCCGCGTTCGAGGAGTTTATCGTGTCGGCATCACTGAAAGATATTTCACTGCTTGCGATATTGATTATATCCCTCGTTCGCGTCCACCCCGAGCCGGCGGATGATTGTCCATGCTTCGACGATAGCGTTGCGTTTGCCGGCGTCATGCTTGGAGTTGATGTCTCTTCGTGGCATTTCGCGGAGATTTGGGATGGCTACCCCGCCGGCTCTATCCCCTATGACCTAGAGAAAATCGGCTGGGTCAAGACCGCCATCCGCTTGGTCCTGGGCGTTTTGTGTATCTTTGCTTGGAGAACCGTGATGAAACCCGCTCTACTTCGCATCCTACCCCCAATCTTTCGGACGTTGGAGAAGCTTGGTCTTCTCCTCCCCCGTCGCTTCTTCACCACTGCTTCGTAAGTTCTGACTGCGGGCCGGGACCCTAGACCGTTCTAACAGATGCAGGGAATACACCACCGTTCCATCGAACTTGAAGGACCATGACGTTCTTCCCAACTTTTCTGAAATCCCTAATATCATGGCGACAATGCGCCATCCTCGCCGTCGAGCCATTTCTGTCGGCCCACAGTCCGAAGCTGACGCCTATGAGACCCTAGCATATAGAGAAAAGCGTCGGCGCGAAAGCCAATCCGGGGGCAATCGCGCTTCCCCGGTTGCTGAGGACGAGAACAAGCCCAACGGGACACCCGTGCTGTCTCGAAAGACCACCACACTTGACGATTACGAAGGCATGATGGGACGAGGCAGTCCCAGCTCGTCGGGCGTCGATGTGAGCCACAACGAGCGCCTGTCGCCTTTCCCTTCGTTGGATCCCGAGCAGCGGGACGAGGAGGAGGTCTTCTCACAAATCAAAAAGCCCCGTGTGAGATATGATGTCGAGGTTGTGACCAAGCTGGTTGTCTATGCTGGCATTCCTTGGATCGTGATTGAAATCGCACCCCTCCTGTTCCACCTCATCGGCCTGGGGGTACCTGAAGCTTGAGGTTCACAGACCCCCTGCCTTTGATCTCGCATTCGGCCTACTTGCAACCTAGCAGGCCTTCCGGAGCATATCAACCTATTACTTATTCTATCCATGTACATAAGCATTGAAAACAGAAGTCCTTCTGTGGCTCCGGTCTACTCTATAGAATAAACAGCGCAATGACCATAAGGAAAATGCAAACCACCTCGAAATAAACAAGGACACAGCATCAGGAAGCATGAAAATCTCATGTGCTTTTCATCGAAAGAATCTGTCTGGTAGAGACGAGTCGACAATCAAAGAATCAAAGAAACGCCCAGCCCTTGTGTCGAAACAAGGCTGCTGACGTAACGCAGAGCATCGCGTCCGACGGATCTATTTCCCTACTTCTTTGACTTGGACCACATTCACTCGAAGCGTCTGGGAGAGTTTCCTGCCAAGAATGATGGATGAGCTTTCCTCCTTGCCTCGTCAATTCCCCCTTCACGTCAAACTCCATCTGCCTACTGCCATCTCTGTGTGAAGCGCGTCATCGGACGAGTAGCTCACCTTCCTCTTACTTCCAGGACTTCTCGCCGTCAGATCATCATGGAATTTGTCAAACGGCTTTTCAGCAGGCGATATGCATCTGTTACCGAATCTCCAAAGACTTCCGCGCCAATACCAACTCCTCCCGCTAGCCCCATACCTGCCATTAGCGACGAGGGTACGGCCAAACGACTTCCCCCACGTACTCACCGCGCATACTTACCTTATTTCTAGACACCAATTTCCCGGGAGAATCGATCCCCGGAGCTTTTCCGCCATCGCCACCCAAATCCCCTGGCCTCAAGCCAATCGATTCCCAGGGCGACACGTTCGGGCAAGCAGACACCGCTCCCCAGGATTGGCAGTTTCCGAACCAAGATGGTCATATGCAGAATGAAATCGTCACAGATCTTGGGCCACATCTTCGTCCGCATTGGCCTGTAGGACTTTCTCGTCCGCCGACCCCAAAGCGGTCCCCGCCACCGAGTACTCCGAAAGCCGAGCGCGTTCCCAAGAATCGCACGGAAATTGTTGACCCTTGGGTACAGCACGCTCACGAATTTGCAAAGACAACCCGCGGTCGTGTATCCGCAGTGCAATTGTTCCGCGCCAAGCAAACTTCAATCCCAGAAAATCGTACTAAATCGTGGTATGCGGCGGATTTCGAAAGGCTCGAGAAGGAAAGACTGGCTCGAGAGCTTGACGGCCAACGGCCATCTAGGGTGGTGCCGTCCGGTCAACCTGTACGATCACTCTCGCAGAAATGGGCTTCAAAGGTTCGAGAGGCCGAGAGATGCAAGCAGAGCCAGGTCGTCGCAACGACGTTAGCCGGTCATGAGATTTGCCAAAAGGATATCATAACGTGTGTTCGCCCGATGGCCTGGCTCAATGATGAGATTATCAATTCCTACCTCGCGATACTCGTTCACTACCTCCGCCAGTTGAATGGAAACCTGGGGCCCAATGATCGGCCTCGTTTCCACTCATTCAACACTTTTTTCTACTCCAACCTTCGTGACAAAGGATACCAGAGCGTCGCGAGATGGGCCACACGTGCTAAAATCGGCCGCGAAAATCTGCTAGATGTTGACACAGTCTTCATACCTGTCCATGAGGTCAACCATTGGACTCTCATGGTTGTGCGGCCAGTGGATCGCACAATTGAGTATTTCGACTCGCTCGGCTCTGCTGGTGCGTACCAAGTCAAGAGCATTAAGGCATGGCTTCGTGGAGAACTTGGCCCGAAATACAAGGAGGAAGAATGGACTGTCCTTAAATCGGTCTCATCACGACAAGACAACATGAGTGACTGCGGCGTTTTTCTTCTGATCAATGCCAAGGCAATCGCCCTTGGTATTGAGCCTACGGCTTTTGGCCCGAGTCATACCACTCTACTCCGCAGTAAGATTGTCGCCGAGATCATGAATGGCGGCCTTCATGGCGAGTTCATCCCGAAAGACCCCACAGGCACATTGTTGCTTTGATCCGACAACCACAAACTCATATGCCCTTGTTTGTTCCTATCCGATCCTCTCAACCTCCACACGGGAATGGGTAATGCACCTGTCCCATTCTCTCGGCCAATGGCGTCCCGCAATGCCACCTGCACACGCCACACATATCCTACCTGTTCAGCCTCGGGCAATGCATTCTTCATCAACATGCGAAGCTATGTTTTTTCCGGACGCAAACCAAGCACAATAAGAAAGCACGGCCTTGGTTTCCCGTGCTCTGTTTTTACATGACGTTTTTTCCCCCAATGAGTTCGAATGATACCCCACTGTTCCTGCCGCGATGCCAATTCGGTTGATATAAGTGCATCCCGGCAGACAGTTCTCACTTTTCATGCGGTGTTTAGCATTTCTGGGGCGTTGCGGTGTTTCTAATCACGCGGTTGGCTTTCTGCGTTAATGAGACCAATGTACTTTTAGCCTCAATCCATGAATGTATTTCTGCGTTGCGATTTCAGCTCTTGTCCGTCCGTCCGGACTCTTATACCGTCTCTCGTAAGATACTAGAGAGTAGGTATCCACGAATCCTTCAACTGGTTTGAAATGTCAGTAGGCTCATCCATAGCCTTGGAAGAATTCCAAGGTTGGAAGGCATCAAGAATCCATGGCTGAACCTTGGAAGCAACACTCCAAGCTGTATAGAAGTTCATGTATTCGTACATATATGCATGTCCCTGACTTTTATATACACCCGCACCTCCGCAGGTTAAACAAACATCCAATCCTCACCCCACTCATAGAGATATTCAATCCACGGCGTAGACCAGCCTTCCTGGTCCCCACGAGCCCAGATCTGCTTCAAGACATGCACTGTGTTCCGGACATTTCCCGCTCGCCATACCGTCCACAGATTTCCAGTAACCTCCAAAGCAGCATTTCTCTGACCCTCGGTCCTAGCCTCGGCGCCGATGACGAAAGCAGGCCAGACAAGCGCTTTGAAGAACGGATCTTCAGTACTTATTGAACTCATGTGGTGAATAATTGTATCGACAGAGTCCATCGCATACAGTTCTGGGAACGGCTGCCCAGCCCAGCGAGCTGTGACCTGTGAAACGTAGATGGCAATGGCTTCTCTGTAGACACAAGCAAAATGATACCTTTCGATCATTCGAGGGACTTTCGTATTTGAATTCCCAATCGACCATCTGTGAGCTGAGAAACTTTGTAATTCCCTGGCGATGTGCGATTTCAAAGTCGTACTTTGCTCGTCGTTTTCGGGAACTGTATTCACTAATGATATTAGGTAGAGAAGCTCTGCGGGACAGCCGACCCATGTTTGGGATTCGCAGAGTCGGAGAATATCCATCGTTGACATTGTGGTGAAGAGTGGCTGGTATGGTTGAGAGGGTTTTACGAATGTTGAGCCCAGAATTTCATAACTGTGGGTATGAGTATGAGAGCCCCAAGAGGATGAACAAGGACATACGTGGCAAAAATCATCTCAAAGTATTCACAGCTGCTCCAAAAGGTGGATTTGAAGCCGCCAGAGGGGTCCATTGTCGGCACAAGGGTTGCCTTGACAATGCGCCTCAGGGCAGTCAGATGGTACTTCCAAGAGTCTCTTCCGGAATCCATCAGCTCGAGCCAGACGAACATGAGGATGGAAGCAATTGCGCCATCATGGTTGGAGACGTTGGGGTCCTCAAACTCCTTTCTGAGGTGATGTAACGCTTGCTGCTTGTTAACCAACGCATCGTAGAATTCCGGTGCAGCCAGTGTTGTCGTCGATGTGAGATCTGCAGAGATAATGGGAGGTTCGAGATCAAATGATCCATGTCGTTGAGCTTTGTGCAAAGCAGCCACTGCGATGATGGTATGAAGAAGACCGGTACTAGCCGGTATCAAGCGCATGAACTCCTTGAAAGGATTCGTGGGCATTGATTGAAACAAAGTACTCTCCGCCGAGCAATGTTGATCAACTAAGCGAATCAGTATCAATCTTGCATGTTGATCCGGCACATCGTGCTCACAGTAGTGGACGTAGCCCCGCTTGGCGGGGGACAGGTCCTGAAACACGGGGTCGATGAGGATGCGGGCCATTGAGATGTTTTGGACATCGGGCACACTCCTCCCCATCCATTTGCCCCGGCTGGCTACACTATTGGTCCACCTTAAGGGTTTCTCGGTGGTGTAGCCTTGGCAGGTTTGTGCTGAGTCCGAGCATTTGCTGCATGCAGGGAGCAGTCGATCACACTTCACACGTCGACGACGACATGTCCAGCATGAGGTCGATGCTTTGTCTGGCATCGTTAGGGGTGAGATTGGGAGAGTGAAGTCTTGCCTCATACATCCAAGGACCCTAAACCTGTTTAGGAAGCCAAGGCGCACCCCACTTTAACGTTCGCCAGTTGACTCCCTGGACATGATCTTCAGTTAAGACTTTCAGTTGCTTCAGTTGAGATCTTGTTCAGTTGAGATCTTGTTCAGTTAAAAATATCTAATAATATCTATGATTCTATATAAATTAAAAAGAGATACTTTCAATGAATAAATGATAGACAGATTAACACTTTGTGGCTAACTCTACATAGCTAAAGTCTTAGTAGAACGTCATTCTCTATATACCTAGTACAGGATTGAATTAAGTAAGAATGAGTGATAGGAATACTCAGTGCTCGATGTTCTCCCGTCAAAGGCCATCAACGTTGCAAGGATTGTAGCAAAATTCAGCACGAGGTTTGTTCAAAAACTTCTGTTTCCGACATTCGCGACCCTGTCTTCCCGGTTTGCATATAAAATGACTCGGTTCAGTAGGTTGGTCACGATTGATATCCATGAGATTCAAATTCGGCATTGAATTCTGCGGATTCGCATAAAGAGGGTTCGGAGGATCCGATGATCGATTGTAGATCAGCTCAATGTACTCAATTCCCATGTAAATGCTATCCCCGAGCTTCATATCCCCAGTCCAAAGCCCACCGTCACTCCAGAGGTTGAGGACAACCATGCTATGCTTGTCAGGGACGCGGTACGTTCGAGCATCCTGGATCTGACCGTTCACAAACCACCGTGAGATGCTAGAGAGCCAATCCAACCGATGGGTGGCCCACGTATTCCATGGGACTGGTATCTGAGCGATGGTGCTTGCGCCTGGAATCTCTCGATCGGCTTCAAAATCGTAATCGGGCTGGTTGGCATAATGGACGGTATGAGGTGGGTCGCGAGTGAGGATCTCAATGTCCGATTCAGTTTGGCGGTCATGGTAGGTGAAGATGCCTGCACAAGCTCCGGGTGGTGGTAGGCCTTCATGGGGCGGTTTTGTCGGATTAACATCAACAGTTCTATTGTTCAATAGCGCGTGCGCAGGTCGCTCCGGGGGCCACGCTCTCGGCTGTGGCGGTGGTTGCGCCATAACGAAGTCAGCGGGCAAAAATCGGAGTCGTACGCGCAGTGAACAGCGGTAGATATTACGCAGACGGGTCTCGATCTCTGCTGTGGAAGTGTAGCCGTCGTGACGGGTGGTGCGTAGAACAAGGTAAGTTGCGTGCGGATCATCCCGCTCATAGTCCCGGGTGAGGAAGACATTGTTCTTAGAGTTGACCATGAGAACGGGGGCTTTGGGTGTTCCTGGGCGCTCCCACGCCTGACTGCTCCAGTCTCTCTCAAACGAGGTTTTGAAGAGCACCAACGAAGTGGGATCGGGCTGAGATGTGTCATTGGTCTCAGGAAAGACGATGCTCTCGAGTTCATCATCACTCTCGTCGAAGTCCTCCCATTCGTCCCATTCGCCGTCGCCATCTACGACGGGCTCGGATAGATTGAGATGAGCATGCTTCTTCAAGTCCACCGTTCGGAAGTCCCAGAGCTTGTAATGCTGAAAGTACCCAGGATCAGGCCCGGATACTGTATAGCAATCGCATCTTCGCGGGAGCTCTTTGTGTGGGGTTCGTGGGGTTCTAGTATCCAACGTCCCGGAGACAATGCTGAGTGAGCCGAGGATTCCGACCGACAAGGCGTGTATTCTCATGGTTAGAAATGTGAACAAAACATGGGGTTTGACAGACGAGAAGCGAATGTAGAAGTGGACGGGGCAGGAAACCCTTGGGAAGTCGCAACGAAAGTTCTTTCCTCGACGACACAAGACGAGATCACGATATTATTACACAGAAGTGTCCACCGGTTCGAATAGATCCTGCTTCAACACCTCCAACACTTTGTGCTCATCAACATTCTGAAGATTCACTGAAGATCCAGGCAGTGTGCCATCGGGCTGTTCGTCATCGCTTCCGGTTGATAAGGGATTTTCTTCCGGTCCGACAGTTCGAAGATATTCCTCTTCCAGAATGAACGAGCTTTCTTTTTCTGCTAGTTCTTCCGCTCGGAGCGGAAGGGCGTAGATGGTGGGGAACTCAAGCACGGTACGATTGCGAAGAGTGGCGTTCAAGGTTGCCGACTGCAAGAGGGGAACCAGTACAGGCTTTTTCGTTGTGGTGCGGGGACGGTGAAGATAGAAGAAGAGGCCACGGTGAGGGGAGATACTCTGGTCTGGCACTGTCTCGACCGCTTGATTGTCAATTTCGGTCGATGCTTCTGCCGGCACTTCTGGTGCATCAGGAACAGGAGAGTGAATTGCTTCTGATGCTGCAGTGACCTCCGCAGTCTCAGCTGAAGACTTGGTTTCTCCAATGGTCTCGTTGCCTGTGCTCTCGGCGGGGACACTCGACTCCTTCCTTGCCTCGTCCTTCGCGGGCCCAGCATCTGATTCTGATTCCTTTGGACGTGGACAGCACCGATCATAGGCCTCTGTCACTGAGCATGTGTCCACGACAGAATTCCGGATGGTCTTCACCCCCTCGGCGGTGATCCACTCAATGGTCCAAGAAAGACATTTGTGCCTGGCGCGGTTAGTGAGAAGTACCGAGCGGATTTCTATCGCAACCTACTTTGGATGCAGACGGGATCCGTTCTGCTTATTCCTTGACATTCCCTTGGGAGCCCGGATGACTGTCACTCCGCCAGCTTCGGCACCACGCAGGAATCCAGCCTCACCCTTGGCAAGGCCCTGACCGGGATGCTTCCTCTTAAGGCCCGCCGCGGGCTCCGGTGTTCCATCCGCCCCAGGATGCTCGGACTGAGCCCCACGCGCAAGGTCGATTCCGCGGTTATCAGCCTCTCTATCTGCTCGCTCGAGGGTGCGTTCGATGCCAGTGATGAAGTTGAAGTCGCGGTCAAATGCCGATTCGGTAGCCAGCTCATTGCGTTTTAGGTATGCTGCTGGGTCACGGACCCCGGAACATTCTGACCAGAGCTTATGGCGCCGGGTGCATGGGAGAGAGCAAGTACGTATCGAGCAGCGTGGGCATTTGTACTTGGGAGGAACGACATGGCTGCACGCGGGTTAGGAGAGGCACAGCTTTCACATATGATCTGACGTACCATATCGCACACAAATCCGTCAGCAGGGTCTCCTCCATAATGAATGGGCAAGTTAAAAGAATAGACCTCGGGAGACTGAGTCGAAGGGAAAAATAATTGTCTTATCGATAAGGGCCTGAGGCACCAAGTCCGAGCTCCCGACCTCGGGAGGTCCAGGGCAGCTTCACTTCAACGTCAACTGGGGTGTCTAACTGACAATTAACGGATTATTCATCTCAATGGCCTCATCTTCCTCGCAGATGGGCTAT